>MNCI01028072.1:897439-909167 GCA_015680685.1 Gnetum montanum
TTTTTTTTTAGCATGTATACCATGCATTCCTTTTAGCTCTAAATTTATCATTATTGATCCTCTAACATCCAACTTACATTAGTCCAAACATGGCAAGCATCAATTTTGGCCTATTTTAGCAAGATTTGGAAGACATGAAAAGAAATGTTTTCTAAGTCTAACCAAGTGATGGATGCATAGCATCAGCATTAGTTACCTTTGTTAATGTTTCATACATAAAATAGGAAATTTTTCTAAGGTTGTATAGCTAATGTTGATACAATGTCAACATCACCTACATCAATTAATTTTTTGCATGTATCTCAAGCTTTCATTTTGGTTGCAATTTTTGTTGACCTTTGGTATGTCAAAAGCTTGGAAAATGGAGAATGTTAAAAATGTATTTGTGTGGTCTTGTAGAACTAGGGAAGAGTAAGGCAAGGATTCCATGAGATTGAGACAAGAGCGAAACCAAGAGCATGATGAGAGCAAGACAAGAGCACAATCAAGAGTAAGATCAGATCAGGATAAGAGAAAAATCAAGAGCATGATGAGATTGAAATAAGAGAATAATTGAGAGTTTCATAGTGATAAGATGAGATCAAGACAAAGAGTAAAATGAGACCAAGATGAGAGATGAGTTGTTGATTTGAGATGAGAAAAAGTATCAACTAGAAAAAGAAGTCTACAAGATGAAAGAAGGTGTTTTAGGATTTGCTCAGACATCCCAAGAGATTAGCTGACATCGTAGAGGTGAAAGCATAGTTTTAGGCTAGACATCACATAGAAATAACAAACGTCCCAATTGCTATTAGGATGTCCTACTTGGGATGTCCCAAGTAAGACATCCCAATTTTTAGTAGGACATCCCACCTACATGTGGCCAATTTTTAGTGAGATGTCCCAAGCTTGAATGGAATGTCCCAACTAGCCATTTCCTAGCCATTGCAAGAATTTTGAGGGTTATTTTGCAAGGAAAAAGGCTATAAAATAGAATGGCATTCTTGTGAAAATAACAAGCACTGTTCATACAATTACCCTTCATTGTGTACATCTTGTGAATTGTTTTGGTTTTCAATTCTATGTTGAGATCCTCAATGCAAGGAATTAATAAATTGTAGTTACATTTTCTCCTTGATTATTTTTCTCCCTTTGTAGTCCTACAAGATTAATGTGATTCTTCTAGGAAGGCATCCATTGAGCTTGTGGGGACGTTGCAGGATTGAGTATGTTTCTTTTGAGAAAATACTCTATGCAAAGCTCATTTCATTGTAAAGGTTATGAGATCATTGAAATCAAATTTTGAGCATGTTGGGACTTTGTGAGGTTTAGTGTGTTTCATGAAAGAAAAAACTCCTTGAAGAGCTCAAAATTTGTAAAGGTTGTGGTGCTTTTTAAACCACATTTTTCAAGGAACAAAGTCCATAGGTGTGCAAGGATTCTACCCTTTGAGTGTGGATATATCTAAGTGGGGGTACCATGTAAATTTATATGTGATTTTGGTTTTCCTAGTTTTTTGAATTGGGAGACTTATTCAACCCCCTCCCTCCTCTAAGTTTTTAATCCTCAAGTGGTATTAGAGCATTGTAATTCCAGTTTTGAACATAACAACTCAGGAGTAAACAATGAAAGGAGGATCATGTAGCAAGCCACCAATGTTTAATGTAGTCAACTTTACATGCTAGAAGAGTCAAATGTAAAGTTTCTTTAAGTACATGAGGTTAGTAGTATGGGAATTCATCTTGGATGGATGCACTTAACTCATCAGTAGCATATTGGTCAGCAAAGGTAAGAAATCTAAAATTTCAAATTTTATACCTCTTCTATGGAATGCTAGATATGTGATGGAAGAGGCCTTATGGTCTCCAAATGCCCTAATTCTTATAGGTTACAAGACAAAAAGTATAATGAAGAAAGGAACATCTATACAAGTTTGGGTGACAAAGAGGAAACAAGCAATACACTTGAAGATTCACATCTTTTGTCCATAGCCTTAGCTAATCAAGAACCCATCAATGATTCAAACTTTGATGATAAATCTCAAGAAGATAAGAAGGCTAAAAACCTTTACACCAGCTAGGATGATGAGTTGAGTGAAGAAGAAACTAATGACTCATTGATAAACTTACATCTTATCTACATGGCTCTTGCACATGAAGCTTTCATCTCCAATATTATAGAAGAAGATGAAGAATGTGAGTATAATTGAAAAAAGGCATGATTTAATTTGCAATAAAATAATCTTGTTTTAGAACTTATGCATTAAAATGAAAAGGCCTTGCATACTAAAGAACTAGAGATAGATAAACTTAATATGAAGTGTTTAAATCTTGAAAAGAAAAACTCAAACCTAAGGGATAAGGTGCAAAAGCTAATCCTTTTCCATGAGAAGGTTAACAAAGATCTTGTAGAATTGAAGCTCATCTATGATAGGTTAACAAAAGAAAAGGAGACTCTACAAATTATGTAGGAACAAGATGGAGATCCAAACAATGGAAGAGAATTCAGAAAACATTCCTTCTATGAGATGTCTACAAGCACTTCATCTAAATGGAGGTATACACCGAAGTTTGCACATGTAGTATAAATAAAAAATACTATGTGATTTTACTATGGTAATTTTGGACATAAGAAATATCATTGTTACTTACAGTCAACGCATTATCAATTGACTACATGGTCTTATCAAAGGAAGTATAGAAAGTATGACTTGCAGGTTGTAAAGGTTTGAAGGTCCAAAGAGAAAAAGAAAGAGGGAGAGATAACTACAAATATTGATAAAAGCACCAATGAAATTAAAGGATTAAAACACAAGCATGAAGCAAAAACCTCAAATAAAATAAAAGACTAAAACAATTACATTGATGTTAGAAAAGGTAAGGATTAGATGCAAGCAAGGGATGTACTCTATGATGCAAGATCTCATCTGAAACTCCATTAATCATGTTCATGCATAGAAGCAAGAAAGATAAGTAATAGTAAATAGGTTTATAAATTTTTTCTCATAACTTGCTGAAATTAGTATTTACTCTGTTTATTTTTACAAATCCTAATTGATAGTAAATTTTTGAATGGATGTTTATACAAAGAAATCCTCACTTGGTCTTATAAGATATTAAGTTGTAGATGAAGAGTCAAGAACCGGAAACTCACAAGATCAAGAATATTTTATATTTTCCTTCTTGTAGTCTCAATGGTTATAAATGGAGTATGGTAAAATCAAATGTTTGGTTTTTTGATTGTTATCCATGGACTCTCTAGTTAGGCAACACTATCATTAACAAGGGATGCTTTATCATAATGACTCATCTATTTCAAAAATCCTTCTTGTTAAACATTTAGTTAAATATTATTACTATAACTTAGATAAAATGCAATTTAGTGATTGATCTTTGAATTTCTATTTGTTGATTAATGGATACTACTAATGGGAGACTTTGATTTTCAACTATTACCATACTTGATGTTACATTGCAATGCAAATTCATCACTATGAAAGGATGAACAAAGTTGATGCTAGCTTCATCTTGCTAATTTTGAAAATTAATGATGCATTTGATAATAAGCTAAATGATCCTCAAAGATTCAAGGTGAGAATACCATTCTCTCTACAACATATGCATTATATCAGGAGAAGGTAGGAAAAAGATTAACACATATGCAAGGGGAGCCTGTTCATGTCAACAGTTATCATCTTTTGGACCATCAGTATAGGGGGAGTCTTTTGAGACTCTCACCAAAAGATACTTAAGCAACAAGAATTCCCATTATAGCACTTATAGAAAATGGAAAAGAAGAGATCTATTCTTATTGAATTCTGGTAAAGTATATAAGGTAAAATTATAAGTTAGTTTTTGTTAAGATACATTTTGATATTTTACCTTGTGATGTATTTCTTGGTGTTGGTATTTAAAATTGAAATGGTTGTATAAAATATCTTTATGGCCATTGTTTTAAAAATATGATTGATTATTTTTAGATATTTAGCATGATTAGTTATGTAGCCTTGATCATTATTGAAGCTTTTGGATCTAAGGCCTTCAAAGTAACATGTATTATTCTCTCTCCTTGGAAATGAAATCTACATGTGATAACTTTTTGATGATATCTAAGAAGGAGGAGAATATTTTATTCATGAGACATTGATTATAGATAATTATTTGTTAAATATTGATAATATATTTTTATTATATGGTGATTTTATTACTAATGGCTTATTGTATCAGAGATAGATATTGATTTTCAACGCTTAAAGATTAGCCTTTGAAGTTCAACCTTGGAAACTACATGGAAATATTATTGGATAGTAGATGTTGATTATTTATGCTTCATAGATTAAATTTTAACTTGATATATGAATAGATAAGTGATAGCTCTTGATGGAATTTGTTTTAATTAGCCTTATGTTGGAGGATGCGTACTCATCAACTACTATTCATTTTTTCATCCTTCACTATATATATACAAATGTTTGAGGCTTTATTGTTTATCATATAATGTTATGATATTATGCTAACCCATTTTCTCAAGTTTTGGACATCACCAAAAATGGGGAGATTGTTGACCTTTTAATATGTCAAAACCTTGGAACATGCAGAATGTAAAAAATGTGTTTGTGAGATCTTGTAGGACTAGGAAAGAGTAAGACAAGGATTCTATGAGATTGAGATAAGAGCAAAACCAAGAGCATAATGAGATTATGAGAAAAGCACAATTGACAGAAAGATGAGATTAGGACAAGAGCAAAACCAAGAGCATGATGAAATCATCACAAGAGCATAATTAAAAGCTTCATAGTGACAAGATGAGATTAGGATAAAGAGCAAAATGAGACCAAGATGAGAGCTAAGTTGCTGATTTGAGATGACAAAATATCTCAACTAGAAAATGAAGTCTAAAAGTCAAAAGAAGGTATTCCAAAATTTACTTAGATGTCCAAAGAGATCAATAGATGTTCTAGAGGAAAAAGCTCAGTTTTAGACCAAACATCCCCTAGAAACAAAAAATGTTCCAATTGTCATTGGGATGTACTACATGGGATGTTCCAAGTGAGATGTCCCAATTTTCAATGGAATGTCCCACCTACATGTGGCCAGTTTTCAATGATTTGTTTCAAGCTCAAATGGAACATTCCAACTAGCCATTTCCTAGTGTTTACAAAAATTATAAGGGCTATTTTGGAAGTAAAAAGACTATAAAATGGAATGGCATTGTTGTGAAAATAATAAGCACTATTCATACAATTACCCTTCATTGTATACACCTTATGGATTGTTTTGGTCTTCAATTATTTATCTTTTGTGAGTTGTAATTTGTATGTTGAGATCCTCAAATGAAGGAATCAATAGTTACATTCTCTTCTTGATTATGTTTGTTCCTTTGTAGCCCTACAGGGTTGATGTGCTTCTTGTGGGAAGGCATTCATTAAGCTTGTCAAGACCTTGTGGGGTTGAGTGTGTTTCTTACAACAAAACACTCTGTGAAGAGCTTACGTTATCGTAAAAATTATGGGAACCTTGAAACCACATTTTCAGCTTTTTGGAACCTTGCAAGGTGGAGTGTGTTTCTTAAGAGAAAACAATCCTTGCAGAGCTCAAACTTTGTAAAGGTTGTGGTTCCCTTTAAACCACATTTTTTAAGGAAAAAATTCCATAGGTGTATAAGGATTCTACCCTCTAAGTGTGAACATACCCAAGTTGGGGAACCACATAAATTTATGTTTTGTATTGATTGTCTTGGTTGATCAACTTAGGGAACTTATTCAACCACCCCCTGTGCCCTGTGCCCCACACTCCCCCTGCCCTCATGCCTTTTAAGTTCTTAGTCCTCAGTTTTGATTCCTTTAGGCCTTTAGTAATAAGTTCAAAGTAGCCTCAATATCAAATGTACCAAATTTGACATTTTAGCAAGCTTTGAAAGACCTTGGATAACATGAAATTTGAAAAATTTCTCTTTGTGGGCTAGGCATCACTACATCACCATGTCATCATCACTTTTCTTAGTAAAATTTGTGTCAATGTCATCAATATACACTTCAAATTCTAGTTTTCAAAAAGAAATTCCAGTTAACTACACTTTCCATTGTGGTTGAATTTTAAAACCATAATCCTATAAATATAGGTTTTCAACATAAATTTTAGGCTGATTTCTTGACATCAAATTGCACTTTTAAATTTTAAAAGATCTAGAGCATGAGTACTTACACACACTACATTACCTATGCATTCCTTGGCCACCCTAGCACCCTTGGCAATATGTGAGCTCCATTCTAGCATCCAAGTTACTAGTAACACACATGGACATGTTGATATGATCATTCCGATATTATCCATTTCTCAATATTACCCTAAACTTATGGGATAGTTCATAAAAGCAATCCTATTTTGATCTAAAATCAACTTCAATCAACATTGAAGGCTTCTTCATTCATATCTATACTTACCTAAGTTAAAACTTATCATTAAAACCTTTAGTTTACTCATGAACTAAGTTTCTATTGCCAAGTTTATTCTACATTATATTTTATCTTATCATTATAGCACTTAATTCTTCCTAGGAGAAAAACTCTTTTTATTTATTTAATCAAGCATTTTTATTCTTAGAAATGGAACTTAAACCCTTTTTCACACATTGGATTTCTTATTTCCTTACTAGTTTTATACTTCTTTACTCATTTCATCACTTATAACCTTATTTTTTTAACATGAACTTCACCATCACTCCATCATTTTCCTATTAATTTAACATTAAATGATAGGATGATTTTGTAGTCAATTAGAAATTCCTACCTCTTTCTTTTATAATCACTAGTATATCAAGGGTTATATCATTCCAAAGACCATTTATAGTCATAAATTAAACACTTAACGTATAATTCATAGAGGTGTTCTTATAGGATTGTGAAAGAACAATTTTGAATAAATTTTTTGGTGCTAGAAGAAGGACCAATACATTTACTATCTTAAAATTTTTCTATGTATAAGTTCATAGGTCTAGTCTAGCATTTTTATTTTTTTTCATATTTCATCATTATTACTTAATCATCCTCTCTTTTTCATTCTAAGTATGTATAGGAAGCATTCTTTAAGATCATGTCTAGATAGGAAACTAACTCCTCTCACAGCTCCTAGGTTTGTCAATTGGTGGAAATGAGAAAAGAACAAGCATTCATGACATCCATGACTAGGGATGACTATAGAATTACATGTATCAAGAGAGATATTAAGATCATATTATTAGAAAATAAAATGTGAAGAATATCTACTTGCAAAGTTGAAAAAAATTTGAAACCATTCCTACCTAATTCCAACGATCTTATTAATCTAGATTAGTTTGATAGGATAGCACTAGAATACTATCTTACCATCAGTGATGAAATTCATTTGTTGGCTAGTACTGAAATCCAACAAAGGCAAAATGTGTTGGATTTTCCCATGGGATACTCCAACATCAATTTTAGCAAAAATAAAAATTCCAAGACTAGCATATTAAGGATGTTAGTATTACCATTCATGATGTTGATGAGGATGAGAACTTTTATATTTCATTTCCTATAGAACTCTTTCCTCAGAACACCACATAATCAAAAATCCTAATTCTATAGCATGTTAATCTCATTAAGTCCACCAATTCATTCTCCATGCATGCTTTCCAAATAACTTCCCTAGATGTACTTGCTACCATTGCTTTAGCTACTATCACCTCACCTACTGTAACTTTGTCACTAGCATATAGTCTATTTTCAAACACATCCACTATGAACTTAGCACCTTTTGTATAGGTTTAAAATTCCAATCCATTATTAAGCTTGTTCCAATCATTATCTCTTATTGCACCAATCCAATAGCAATAGGTTTCATTATTATTCCTACCATCTTCCCAACTTATACCCTAATATAATGTTCCACAACTTGTCTCCATGCCTACCATTGTACCTCTTAGTCAAATTTACCTAGTAATAACCCCATATTGGATAATCCTATAATACCATTCATCCTTTCTATTCCATCCAAATTATTACTCTTGCTTTAAGAATTATCATCTAGATTACAAGCCAATAAGAATCAAATGTGAAATGCCACTTCCCTACATTGGGAAAGCTCTATTTTTTCCATTACTCATCTTCTTATTGGCTCCACTAGCCCCTTGATTCTACCCACCCAAGTTTCCAATGGAGTATCATTACCTAATTTTACCAAGTATATTAAGAAAACTGATCCTAGAAATCATGTTATTACTTTTTGTAATGAATACATATTGTTGGCTAACTATCCTCATACCATTCTAAGGAGTTTCAAATTCATTGATTAGTAAAGTAGTTGAATGGTATAGATCTCTTCCTCATGGGTCCATTTCCTTCTTGAATTAGTTCTTTATAGTCCTTGTGAAGAGGTTCAAATACAATATCAAAAGGAGTGACAGATTGTAAAAAATATTGAGCATTAAGTAGGGATATACTAAATCCATCTTTAAGTTCATCTATCAATGAAATTAAACAATAATGTGGCACACTCATCTATTTCTTAATGATCAACTATTGGATATTCTCAAATTAGTTATTAATGATTATATTAAAGGAAAGCTAGTTTATCCTAGGTCACTTAGCCTCAATGATGTCATTACTTCAGTGAAACTCATTACAAAGATGGTCATTTAGTAGAATGACCTAGGATAGATTAACTTTTACAATAAAAACAACAAGGAAACTAAAGAAAATACTTTGTAGAATGCTAGATAAATAACATATTTGGTGAATCAAACATCACCAAGATTCTCATAAACTGCTAATAGTGTTTGGAATACTTCATCAAATTGGAACTAGCTAAGGAGATACCCTAAGGATCTATCCAAATACCATAAGTTTCTAATGACCTACACTTAGCTCTACAATACACTACTGAGAGATGGGTAAATAATTATAGAATAAGTCTTAGAGCAATCATAGGCTAGATTCAAATACTTGTAAACTCTATTTATAGATCTCTTTGAACATTCTGAAGGAGATCAATTAGTCCCAAGATGTCATAATCCTATCAAATTTTGTATTACCATAAGACTACAAGTTATGATAAAAATAACTATAATGTACTCAAAAATGATATTTTGGCTCTTTTCAAAATAAAAATAAAAATTAGAATAGTCTTCAACACTCTAATTCAACTTAATAATTAATACATGTAGATCTTTCAAGATGTCTTAAATTCTCATTTATTAGAACTATCTGCATTTTGCCTTCATTTTAAAGGTAATCATTAGAAAACCCCATTCATCATCCAGATGGATCCCTCTCAAACTAATTCCCATGTATATGTTGTACCTACTTTGGATTTTTTTGCATAAGTTAAAATCATAGGTGCATTCTATGACTTGTAGCTTAAATTTATCTTTAGTAGTATAGATTCAACATCTTGCATCATCTACAACATAGCTAGAAGTTATGTTTCGCATCATTAGCAAAATCATTTTTGCTCTTCTTCTATGGCTTTAAATTTCAACATCTAGTATCAATTTTATCCTCAAATTTTGATGTCCAACATCAATGTCACTTTTAAAATTAAATGTCAAATTTTTCTTTTGCATCATATCAAATTTTTGACATTCAACATTAGCTAGCTTTTTAATATCTAGTATCAATCTTGAATTGGATGTTCATTGTCAATTCGCATGTCAACTAATCTACACATCAATTCTTCTATCCATAAGATTTTGTGGACCTAAATGAGTCATTTCTTTATGATCCACAAGGTAGTTTGGCCTATAAGTAGGAGAATACCCACAAATGAAAAAGTAGTTGGTTGATACAAATTTTTTTCTTCTTTCTTAGCTCACATCTTTGCTACTAAGTGCAATTGAAGTTATTTGTAATTGGTGATTTGGAAATCCTTTCCAAAGACTCTGTCTCTCTATAGAATAGTTGCTCTCCCTCTAAAGCTATTAGCTTCTTTGATTTCTTTTTATTTTTCTTGCTAACACATTACATCCCTATTTATGTTGTCATCCCAACACATAAAGAATCACTTGAAATTAGGTCACACACTAATTTGATCCATTCATATGTCCTATCAACTACTAAATCTACAATTGTTCTCATCAAATCTACATTAGGTGCATGCATCAGAGAAAGAATGGAATAACACAACTACATATGAAACACCTTTGATCCCCAGTATATCTCCTAGAATAATTATAGTAGGTCCTTATTGTTTTTTGTAATCTATATTTATCATTTTAGGTATTTTCTATTTATGGTATTATCTAGATCTTCTTCAATTTTTTTTCTACATTTTTCCTCTTTGAATCTCATGTTTAATGAACCAAATCTATTTTTTTTTGCACACTACTTTGCAAGTATGTCTAATGTCACCCACATGTTATGTTCTATTTTTCTTTAAGTAGTATTACACATATTTTTTCTATCTATTTTTATAAGGTATACCATGAATGAATAGTTTTCTATTTTTCTTTCTATCCACTAAGATTTGGTGAAAATATTTAGCTTAGGTTGTTAGATTTTTTTTAATGATTTCTAAGTCCCCTTTTGAATTTAGTAAAATAAGTTAAAAAATAGTTTTATTGTATCATTTGGTGACCATGAGATTTCCTAGCTTAGGTTCATGTTAGGTTTTATTAAATCTTATATAAGATGATCCTTACTACAATAGTATCCTCATAAACTAATGCTCCTAAATTCAAGAAATCTTTTATCATCAATCTTCCTGTAGATAAATTCTTTGTTCTATCTTCATTTTTCATAGATCTCACACCATACTATGATGCTTATTTTTCTTCTTAAAGTTCCATGAATTTCAATCCTTTATCACCACCATGAAGTAGGTTGACTTTGCCTACTCCATATCAACAAGTTGATTTCACCTTGTTTTACCTTATGTAGTGTCTTCTCTATTATGCCTATTATTTTCATCCACCTCATAGGAATCATCATTGTTTCCTACTCTAACATGTCCAATTCATATCCTTACTCAAGCATAAAATGAGGCAATGCCTAATAAGGGTAAAGGAAAGGATTAAACCAACAAGTAATCAACCACTATTTTAGCTACTTCATAATAAGGAGTAAATGAGGCAATGCCCATAGTGGAAGAAAAAGTGGCATTATATAAGCCTCAAAATACATCTATGTTCACTTCAACCACTATTTTAACTACTTCATCATCAAACATAGTTTCTCTGACATCTACCACCATTATGAAACTCCTAGGAGTAAATTCTTGCCTTAAATTACTATAGTGATTGATGAGTGGCGAGGTTCCCCTACACTCAACCATACGAAACGAGCGTTGCACGCACGATCCGGTCGAAGTTCGCAGATGGACTAGTTGTGGCACCTAGATAGTTAGCCTTAGGTCACAGTTCGCTGTCTTCCCACCTGGACTAGTATTGCATATGTCACGTATGGTTTAGTCCAGGATGAGGTGTATGATGTGTTTCCTAATCTACGCTACTCCTGATGGCAATGGAAAATAATATTTAACTAAACTAAACTAAGAGGAAAGGGTAAGAAAGTCTAATCTAGCCTAAGTGCGATGAGCAACCGATTCCTTGATCAACCGTACACATCTTGGACTTCGTGCACGACTACCACTGGGACTACCAAGCATAGATCCTAGGTACGCCACTGGGATTACCAAGTGCAGACCCCAAATACACCACTGGGTTACCAAGCGTAGATCCCCCTAGCTACACCACTGGGCTACCAAGCAAGCACACTTAAATGCTCGTAATCAAGTCG
>MNCI01028072.1:915848-930066 GCA_015680685.1 Gnetum montanum
CATGTACTGCAAGGTTTATCCAATCAAGTTCGTCTTTATTACCGTACACAACTTGTGTTCAGGTTACAAAGTTGCTCGAATAAAGAGTCGTTCACTCTAGGACTCCTACTGCGGGCACATGGGAAAAATTCTAACTCTGGAGTGTTCAAACTGCCAGAGCTTCGCTACTTCTAGCCAGGATTTGGAAATGAAGGGAGTGCCGCCTCTTATCTATAGATATGGCGACGGACCGTGATATCGTGTACGCGATATCACAAGGAAAGACGCGATATCGCGTACACGATATCGCACGAGATGCGATATCACGGCGGCTGCGATATTACGTACGTGATATCGCGGCACTATGCATGTCGCGTCTCATCACGCGGCCCATGATATAACGTGGGTGCCTTATCGTCGGTGCCTTAACGCAACCACCAGCAATATGAGCAATTTCATGTCTCATCAGTGATAAAGCAAAAAGGAATGAATCTTTTCATTTTTAACCTCATTTGCATCTCTAAGGAGTATCAGTTGGAATTGGAAGAGCTCTTAAAGTCCATCATCATTCTAGTAAATATCTAGCTCCATAACCAAGCTATTTTATTAGTGCTCAATGTTCCAGGGTATGAGGTGGATTATTTTGTCTTCAAGTGTGAGAACATTGTATGTTAGCTTCCCGTCTAAATCACCATACAGATCAAAGATAATGTGATGCTACCTCTAGTGCATTTAGATAATGCTGCTATATCCAACATCAATTCATTAATCATCATCAAGCATATTGACCTTGAAAAAAAATTCACATACTCCAACTTCAACTCTACTTTAATTTTGTTTAGCAAAGCTAGAGTAAAGATCATAGGCTCGATTAAATTACTTTCTAGGTAGAAAATTATATTGCATTGGAAGTTTATATATATATATAATTAGGAACTCCTCAAGGATAAATGTTATCTTAGGAAGACCCTAGTTAGCTTATCATCATGTAGTTTTATCACCTATACACTAAGAGATATACTTTTCATGTAAAAACAATCAAGTAGTCATCTATACTAATCTTGACATCTCTACCATATCCCACCTAGACATGCTAGAAGAAATTACACTAGGCTACTAATCCATTACTATGAGTCAAATGTCATCATAAAAAGAAATTGATGAGACCAACATTAGCATCCCATGGTCATCTAATTCTTATATATTCATAGATTTAGGCTTCAATAAAATAGATATTGTAGAATTCAATAAAAGCATAAAGGGTTCTCCTCATTCACAAGGCCAAAAAAAAAGGAAAAAAAACAAACCATTACCAATAAGTCCCCTACCTAAGAATTAATGTTCTAGTTTTATTTACTTTTAATTAATGTTCTAGTTTCATTTACTTGTAATTAATCTTCATGCTTGTAATTAATGTTCTAGTTTTATATTAATTAGATATCTTTTCTCATTTTATTTACTTTACATTATTCTATTTCTCATTATTTCTTTTTGTTAACTTACACATTTGTCACTAACTTTAATGTTTTAAACATTATTTTTATCTAGTTCTTTATTTCATCTTGTTTTACATCCTAACTATCAAAATCAAAAATCATAAAATCATACAAATAAAAAATAAAATATTCCATAAAAACAAAGAAAATAGAAAAACATAAATATATATAATACAAAACTCATAAATAAAATCATTTACCATTATGTCATAGCTCCCTTTTCCATAGTCCTCAATGTCCAAAACATTCATACAAACACATATCAACCATAAACACATCATCTTGTAAAGATATAAAAAATAAGAACATAGCCAAAATTCCATCACTATATCTTCTTTATCCCCTCCATAGGTGCTAGCTCTTCAATTCTTGTGATTCCCATTTCTTATTCCTCTTTATCTACATCATTTTTTCTTCATTATTTCCCAATCCCTATGAGTAATTTATCCCTTAATCAATCCCAAACCTAACCATCATCATATTACTTATCCTCAAGCCATCATTCATCTAACCACCATCATTCTAAGCACTACATATATTTCCAACTAAGGGCATTCTACTTGGAGATACATTGTTATCTCTAATAACACCATCAATCATCATGTAATAGCTATGGACACTTCATCTTAGGGATGGTTCCTTCTTCATTATTAAAATCTTCGTAATGGAGTATATTATCTAGTGAACTTAAATGAGAATTAAAATATACATTCCATCAATTTAGCCTACATAAAATAGTGCTATACATGATGCTCTAAAAAAAAGTTTAAGCATCATTAGGTTTTCTCTAATACTTTTTTCTCTTATTCATATTTTATTGTATTGCTTTTAATTTTCTCCCTATTTTTCTTTTCATCCTTTCTCTCTCTCTCTTTCCCTCTCTCTATTTTCTTCTATCATTCTTCTATATATCTCTCATGGAACTTTCTTTACCTTTCCCACTCTCTTCTTATCTCATTCTACTAAGATTTCTTCTTATTAACACGCTATGATGAGAATATTTATAGGTGATAAGCCTCATGTAGAAAGCTATAGATCATTTTTACTCAATATGAGAATTTATTAAGTTTGAGTGGGATAGGGAGAGAATTTATCACATTACTAATCATTAATAATCATTAGAGTATGAAATCTAGCTATGTCCTACTTCTATGGCATAGCATCTTAAGAGAGGGTTTCATTATATTTGGAATGTACCTTATTTTTGAAGTTTTTAGAATTTTTAGTTTATGATTAATAAATAGCAAGCATTGTAGAAATTACTATATTTGATAAAATTACTACCTAGCTAAAATTTATAATTGTTAATGTAATAGTATACATGTTATGATATTTATAATTTTATGATATACATTCATATGAAAAAGTAATTTATTTCATTTCAACTTAAAGTATGTATTTATATATTTTGAGGTACATATTAGTAGAAACATTAATAAACATAATCTGAACCTTTTAGAAAAATATTCATATCACTTCAACATAAAGAAAGTCCAAAGAAATCATATCAAATTTTCATTTTATTCTAAAATATAAGACAATTAATGTCATCTTTTAATTTGATAATATACAATTTTACCCATATACTATGCAATATCATTCGCATTCTTCTATAATATTTCTTTGATTGCCAACTTTGCTTTCATATTCAATTTCACCTTTCTTTCATCTTTTGTCTTACTTATCCATGCATAAAGCATTAAGCTAGATTGCACTGTTCTAACCTTAGTGTTTTTTAAATTCTATATTCATTTAAAATCCAACAAATTTTCCTTTACTCTTTATTTTGGAGCAAACTAGTACACTTTTATATCTTTATAATATTTTTTCTTGATTCAATATTTCTTACTCTACCCATCCACATAATATCTACTTCATTTCCATCTCCTAGCCTAATCAAAGCATCATCCCATTTGGAATATCAAAAAATAGATTAAATGATCTCTTTGACTTCTTATTCTTTAATCCATAGTATCTTATTGAAGAATTCTTAATCAAAAAAGGTTGTCTGATAGAATTCCAACATAATATCATTTTCTGAAAAGCATCTACATATTCTAAAATTTTTTTCTAGTAGTTTAGTTTTTCATCCACTCTAGCTTATTATTTTCTTAAAGGCCTTTCATCGCCTCATCCCATACCTTGATGTAGGATCTAATGCAATCTATAATCATTATTATGAACCTTGTTTGTTCAAATGTAGTGTCCAGAATCCTTGGATTTTCTTCAAGGAAACTTGAATGTCCATTAGCAGTTTCCCATAGCTCAATTATTTAGATTATTTTCTTCCCTAATATTTCTTTTTAATATCATCACAAGAGTACCCTTCTCTAGGTAGAATCTAATATAATGAATATGTTTTGTTCCATAAAGGTTTTTTACTTGATTTGATATGTATCCTTCTAAGAATCCCTTGAATTCATATACCATATCAATGTAATATGGATTATAGTTGCTTCTACTATTTTCATCTATAACACTATACATATCCATAAGCTTTGGTAGAGTAGTTATATATTTTTTCTCATAACCATTGATAGTCTTCCAAACCTCCCATCAATATCCTCATGTATGCCCAACTAGAATAAATCTTAACTCTATAACCTTTAAAATTATTTTTGCTGTAAGTAATGAAAAATAAAGAAAAACATGTTTATTCTTATTATCTCCTTTGTGGTTATCCATTTTTTGAAAAAGTGTAGCTAGTAATAACTTAAAATTAAATCTTGAATTGATTTCATCTAAATAATCTAAATGATTCTTCTCTTCATGTATTATTTCTAAATAATTTAGTAGTTCTTTTTTAAGTGAGCATCTTCCAAAATTGCATTATTTCTTCATAACATAGCCATACCTATCAACAAAATCATCTTCCAAATCTTTCAAGCATTTTGACAAAGATGTTATGATAAATCATAAATGCATCTAAGTATAAAATGAACTAAAATTCCCAAAACCTTCATATCCACATTCTTTCACAAGAATTCATCTTAGGGAGATCTTAAGCCTCTCCTTCTTAAGAGAATTCTTAGGTAAGATTAACAACTTAGGAAATGAAGTCTTTGACTTATCTATTTTATCATGAATAACGCTTAAGTGATTATCTAGTTATCTTGTTGCTAGATCCCTATGAAAGTGGTGTGTTCTTGCATATAGTTACATAATCATAATGATTTTGAAGCTTCCTTTGAATTCTATCTTTTTTCAAATGGTTCTTTATGAATTATTTTCTTTTTTCTAATGTATGACAAGCTCTACAAATTGAGAAATCATGGTTTTTAGTAAAATTTATATTTGGAAAGTATGTTAAAAATATTTGATAATTGACTTTTGCTAATTAGTGGAAATCCTAGATTAGCTGACCCAAGATTGATGTAATTTTTCAAAAAAATATGTTAAGTCATAGTCATAGGCAACATTTCACTAATTAATCATATCATTAGCTACTCTCTCAAGAATCCTTATTATTGCAATTTTTCTTGATCTAGGATTAATCTTTCTTATGTTTCTGTGATCTAAGAATACATGTTCATTCGTAAAATTACATAAGTAATTATAGAATGTACTACTTGAAATACCATGAATTATATGTTAAGCATTCTTACAAATCTTAATACTAAAATATTTCATTATCTTCACTATATGAATTTCATCCCTGATCACATGCTTTAATTTAAATTCATGCATAATAAGTTAACTCTATGTGAAGTGCTTATATAATTGAATCATAATGTTGTGATTCTCATGAGTAGTTATCACCCCTATCCTTGAACTAGGATTAGTTCTCATGATGTTATCATATCGAAGATATGATCCCTTAGATGAGTCAACTCTATGTGGAGTACTTCTATCATTGAACCACAGTGTTGTAATTCTCATGGGCAGTTTTCATTAGATCAAAGATAAGGTCCCTTAGACAAGTTAACCTTGTGTGAAGTACTTGTATCCTTGAATCATAATGTTGTGATTCTCATGGGTAGTTATCATCCCTATCCCTGAACTAGGCATAGCCCTCATGATATCATCACACCAAGGATATTGTTCCTTAGACAAGTCAACTCTATGTGGAGCTCTTGTGTCCATGATTCAGAAATCTTGTGATTCCCATTGATAGTTATCATCCCTATTCCTAAACTAGGGTTATTCCTCATGATTTTATCACACTAAAGATGTGTTCCCTTAGATGTTTTAACTTTGTGTGGGGTGCTTATGTTATTGATTTAATAATTTTTTGATTCTCATGGATAGTTTTCATCTCTATCCCTAAACTAAGGTTATTCCTCAAGACATCATCACACTAAAGATGTATTTCCATAGATGAGTTAACTCTATGTGGGATGCTTGTATCATTGATTTGGCAATGACTTTTCCATGTTAAGCGTCTATGTCAAGTAGAGTTAAAGGTATAGTTTTTCATGCATTTTCATAATTTTTTCTATATGATTTTATATTATTTTTTATTTTTCCACTATTTTTAATATATAACACTATGAAGTAACTATATATGCTTGGGTGTACCTCTGTATTTGGCTAATTTATGTGTGGAAGTAGTTCCACACATAATATGACCCTCACATTGTTCCCTACCCATGCACTCTAATTATGGTTTTAATTCATTAGGGTAAATATTTCTAAGAAAATGTTGTAGATTTGAGCTCCAATCAAATATGAGGAGCATGTCATTTTCTTTTATCATATGTATTTCTACTATTATTAATTTGAGTTTACATTGCTTTTAAGAAAATAAATTTCTATCATGGATTGAGATATGAATAAGGATGCAAGACAATGTTTTTTAGGTCTAAAAACTAAGATGAGAATGTTATAGAACATTTCAATGGAAAAAAATAAGACCATATAGAAAATTTACATTTATTATAATATTTGAATTCATAATAACTGATGCTTTGATATGAGCTTTACAATCAAAAGTGGATGTGATTCTTAATAACCAAGGTAATACACTCCTTTGTTAGATGACTCCTTGTTAAGGTAATATACTCTTTCCATTCTATTTTTTAATAATCAATAAATGCCAAAGGTAATATAACTCATGTTAACAAGCTCTCCTTCATGTAAATAACTTGTATCTTTTAACTTCAAATATAAGCACTTTATCATGACTTTGATTTTGATCAATATTTTTAATATGAAATATGGTATTACAAATCTTATCTCTATAAATTTAAGCTTATTTTTCATAAAGATAAAATTATATTAGATGCGCCTATTAAATATGGCACATGTCAATTTGTAAATTATTGATATAGTAATTATCTAACATTGAACAAAGGAGCTTACTAGTTGAATTGCTAATTGTATATATAACTAGAAATTAAAATACACTTATGTTATACTTAGATATTGATGTGTTTGATAATCAAATGGAGGAAGCAAAATTAGCTTGTAAGATTGATGAATTTTAAGACTTGAGATTTCCTCTTAGTACTATGTTTTTCTTATTCTTTCTCTTTTTTTCTTTTTTTGGAGACTTATTTCCTTCTATGTTTGGTATTCTTGTCATGTATCATTCATTATGAATTTTCATGATCAATTCTACTCTTACTCCTTTTGAACAAGACATCTTTAAAGTTATAAAGATGTCTTTCTTGCATGGTCGATATGTCAAAAAGACCAATTTTTGACAAATTTGATGTCTTGTTAAGGAGAAGCATGTCTTTTCTGTTTGTAAGATATCTTTCCTTAGCACAAGACTTCTTACTCTCCTAAATATGTCTTTACTAGGAAAAATATATCTTCAAAAAGATGTCTTTCTATAATCAAGATTTCTTTCTTACTAGGGAAACATTTGGAAAAGTATTTTAATTTTTAATCTTGGAATTATGGTATATCTTCAAATAGGATTCCATTATTGTCGCAACACCTTGAACTTATTCCAAGATCACTTAGTCTCATCTACTACTTTTAAATCATTCATGAAAACTCTAAGTATTATTTTATTCTCATTTGAGAAGGATATTTTGGTTTGGTCAAGGTCATTATTAGTTTTTAATATCCCTTATCATCATTTTTACTCTTTTTTTATTACTAGAATGATATACATCAGTTTTTAGAATTGACTTTGTGAGATGTTAGAATCCTATCTTGCAAAAAAGGATCATCCATTTCTCATTAGTAGTTTTGGATTTTTATGCCCCTAGAATATTATATCGATGTCCTAAGTGATAACTATAGTATCGATAGGTTTTAGAACCTTAAAGGTGATGTCCAAGCTCATGCATCTTTTGGTCAAAACTTCTATATTACCAAACGTTAAGTGTTACTAGGATTACCAAGTGTTAGATGTATGCTCAAAGTGATCATACATATGTGCTTAATTAATCACTTAAAAACATTAAAGGAAATTTCTTGAGTATTAAATGCCTAAAAAAAATATTAAGCTATTCCAAGTGCTGCAAGGTCTATGAGGAAAAACCATCTTTATTTTCAATCACATTGAAGTGCTCAGGTACATCAATGTTCAAACAAAGATTTGTATGCTTCTCACTCCTATTGCTAGCACTTAGAAAAATATTCTAACTATTAGGAAGAAAATCTACAAGAGCTCCACTATAATATAACTTATGAATGCCATAAATGTGGCTATCTCACACATTTATATAGGTGAAAATAGACATTGTG
Organism: Gnetum montanum; assembly: GCA_015680685.1. Classification (NCBI taxonomy): domain Eukaryota; kingdom Viridiplantae; phylum Streptophyta; class Gnetopsida; order Gnetales; family Gnetaceae; genus Gnetum; species Gnetum montanum. The sequence goes on from MNCI01028072.1 coordinate 923,966, forward strand.
TTGACGTGTACACATCAACATGTTAGACCATGCATCAATGAGAACACATCAACGACCTCGCGTTGATAGGATTACATCGATGTAACCAAAAGAGATACACTTCATCATACCTCTATGACTAAATGAAAAATCTTCCTTGAGTTATTTACAAAATTTGGGAAGGTATGGGATTATTGACTAACTTTAGACTCACAAAATAAACACAACAAAAAACTAAGTGCCCAAGTATACGGTTTTACAATGATTACAAAATTTGGTGTTCATGACAATAAAATTCAACACCATGATAAAAAAAATGGATAAACAACTCCTCTAATGGCTAGAAGATGAGGAAGAAAGTCAAATAGTCTCAGGTGTTGGAGGTTCCTAAGGCTCCAAAGAACCTTCTCTTACTTTGGGTGCACATGATGGTTGATGTGGGGGCTATGGTTGTCTAGCGGCAGTTGCAACTTCTAGTGGAAGGTGAAAAATATCCAATAGCACTTTCATCTTCTTCTCCTTTTCCCTAGGATCATTCACAGTTCATGTAGTAGTGTGGATGTGGGCCCGAGTGGGAACATCCCAAGGACAAGGTATACCATGAACATTTTCTTTCCATTGACAAACTAGGTAGTGAAAAGTTTGTGTTTAATGTCGAATGCCTTGACTGCATTTTGCAACTCTTGTTAGTCACTCATTCTTTTGGCCAATTTCTCTACTGTTGATCTCTAAATAATGAAATTTTCCTTGAGAACCTCAAGTTCCATGTGTGCAATCTCGAGCTTTTGCTTGGTCTCCTTATGGGTCTTGAACTCTACCTTGTACAGCAAGTACAAGTTGGCCACTTTCTCCTTCAATTATAACTATAGTCTTCTAGTATTTAACATCACCAAGTTTGCATAATAGAGGTTGTCAAGTTTCATATAATCCATCATCTTCTTAATTTGCAGCTCCTTCATGTGGATTTCTGCCTTGTTATATTCATTCATTCCATCAAAGATGGGCTACTAGACATCGCCTTCTTGTCAGAGTTGTTGGAAGGCTTCATTCACTTTTACCTTTGTCAGTTGTATGTGCTTATCATTAACTTCTTTCTACAAGCCAACTTGATCCTTGTAGTGTTTCTTGACTCTGTCAAATTTAAGAGCCTCATTCTTCTAGGTGGAAATATCAATTGCAGATCTTTGGTGAATGGCGCATACCTCCTCCATTGAGAGATTACAATTCTTTACTACCAACCTCCTCAATTCATGATTTACCCTAATAAGCTACTCCTACTATTGATGGATAAATTTTGTTAGTTTTTTTTTGTGCATCAACATTGTGTAGGTAATTATTTTCTATAGTCAAATGCTTGTTCTCTTGGTAAGTCTTATCTAAGTCCTTTGCATGTTATAAGTCACTGCATCTGCTAAGGATTGATCAAAGACCACTAACTCCTTTATGTACTCAGCCTCTCTAAGTTTATATTGAAGCTATTGGAAAGCTTAATCTCTTGTGGATTCTTGGGCAAGTACTGTGGGATTGGGGAGGCAAGCTCTAAGTTTGGCAACCTCTACAACCAAACATTGGTTTTCAATTCTGGTTGTTTCAAGTTTTCCCTCCAATATGATACATTTACCCTTTTCCTTGGGCAAGTAAAACAATGTAGCAATGATATTATTCAAAAGGTCGAAGACATCTAGAATTAGTTGCCCGATTTCCACTAGTCACTCTAGCAACTCCTTGTGTTGGGATGCATTGAATCTCTTACTTATGATTCTGATGGATGTCTGCACATCTCCAAGTGTAGTGGCATCTGGTACAGACATTATTGGTGCATTGAGTGCTTAGGTCACTTTGTCATCTATCATCTCTGTCACTATCTCTTGCCCTTGGTTCTACATCACCAAGATGGTGGCCCCCTTACCTTCCTCCAATCGCACTAAGAAAGTAGTGGCATTCCTAGAAATCTCTAGAAAGTGATGTTATCTTGAAAGAAACATTGTTACTTCTCAAGCACTAGGATTTGAGTGTGCGAGCAACTACATTCTCTAGGCAAAAAAAATTGATCCACCACCTTCCATCTAACTTATAGATTAACCCACTTCATTAAGGTGACTCATGGCCAGTTTGTACATAGATGGCTCATGTCCACTTGGTCCTATGAGTTTCTACTATAGAAGTTTCTCATGGATCTCATGCATGTGCTCAAGGGCAACATGAGCATTCAACACTATTTATTGAGTGGGTGGTGGGGGTGGTAGTTGCCCCTATTCTTTGATCATGGAAAGAACCTTATCCTTCATCATTTCATCCTAGGAGGTAGCAGGAGCATGTCTAATTATGCCATTTGCATAGCAAGCCATGCCTATCCTTTTGCACGATTTTCTAATGAGGTAAGGAAATTTTAGGACTTTTCTTCCATGCTCATTTCTTTAAACCACTTTTCTATCTCTAGATAGATCAATTGTGGAAGATTCACCTAGAATTTTTTGCTTAGAGAAACACATGCACAAGCAGAGAAGGTACTCACCTTGTTGGGCCTCATTGTCAGATTGAGGTGATAATCCAAAATCTTGAAATAAGCATGTTCCACCATTGCGAGTGTGTCATGCTTCTTACTGTCTATTCCATAGCACCACTTAATCCACTTATTTTTAGTCTTTAGGTCTACTTGAGTTCAGATCTTTGCTAACTTGGCCCTAGTTTTGAGAAAGCTAAAAGTCTATGAGATGGCTTCCACTGAATAGGACATATTAATGTCCTTGATCTTCACTATGGGATCCATCTACTGGTTGTTCTAGAAGAGATAAGTCTCTCCCATATACCAATCCCCACTAGAAGTGAGGATTGACCAAATGGGAGAGCTTTGCAACTACATCTTGACTGCTTATAGAGCAAACTCCAAGAATGGCCCAAATTTTAGTTCTTGGAGCACTGAACATTAGCTATCATGAGGCTTGATCTAATTGATATAGGCTTTGATCAAAGTAACTTCAAGTCTTGGTCTTGGTCCTAGTGCCTAATCTTAATGGAACTACTCTATTTTAACCTAGGGAATTTTCCTAACAAATTCCACTTCAAGCTCCTCCTGAAGAGGTCTCATTGCATGGATCTCCACTTCTTATTCCTAGGGTTGTTCCTAGATTCTTTCTACTCTTGGTTGCTTGTTCCTTGGTTGGGATGGTCCAACTTCTAGTCCATGCTTATCCTTAGGTGCCATCTATGGTCACATCATAACCAAGGATTAGCATACGATGTGTAACTTATAAATTTTAAGTACCTTATCTCATTAAGCAGTTACACTTAGGCTAATTTTTGACCATGGTAGATTAATTATTTTAATGTTATTTTGTTGGCTTTCTAACTTATAATGTTACCAGTCTATTGGAAGGGTTTAACATTCATATTTTGATGATTTAATGTTGTTTTATGCATTAAACCTTTGAGGGAGTTAGAAAAATTTAGAAAAAATTTCTATCAGAAACCTAAGGTTTGTGGCCCCCATGACGAAGAGCATACCTCTAGTAGCTAAAGGATTGAAAAATGATGAAAATCAAACAAGTAGTTTGAAAGTTACAAGCTCTAAAAGGTTCGTGGGCTGGAAAAAATGAAAAAAATCCCTTAGCATTTGAAGAAAATTAACAAAACATTCCTAAGTGTTGTTCTTTATTTATACTATTCTTATCATGCATCAACAACATCCCATCAACTGGATAGTTGACCAAAGTTTGACTTTGGAAAAACAATAAAATTAAGGAGTTCTTGCTCAAATTGAAGTCTTATGAAAGCCCAGGAAGCCTAGAACTTGATGAAATGCATGAAGAGGGTTTGATAGTCCATAGAGAAGGAGTGCATAATAGGAGAATGATGGAGAAATGCCACAAAGTAGCGCAATTGGATGCAACTGATGGGGAATGCAAAAGATTCAATTATAAAAATGCCTAAGGATAAGGAATTCATGTTCTCCCCATAGCAAGCTCATGTTCTTTTTGTCCTTGCATAATCTCAAATAAGTAGTCTATGGGCTGCATAGATGATTAATGATTATGAAAAGTTAAGGACCTAATCCAGAAGAATCTACCTAAGAATCTTAACATATCAAACTAAAACATTGAATCAAAAAATGAACATTTAGCAATGAGGTGAGGTATGGGAAGTGTTAGTGGATGAGAGAAAAGATGGAATGGAGTTCCTAATCATGGTCACATGAAGTCCCTTGTAAACGTAATAGTTAAATGATCCAATGAAGTTCATCCTTAGCCCAGATCAAAACCAACCACTTTTAGTAACTTTGCATTGATACTCTAAGACTAGTCCAACCCCTCAAGACACAAGAATACTCCTACAGATCAAACACCATTCCTTATTTGAGAAGAAAAGAGAAGTAAGAAGTGAGGAAGGGCCTTAGTTAGAGGTGACCTTCAGGCATGGGTAACATGTCTCTCTAGTCCCATGGTCAGTGCTTGTAGTCCATTAGTTCATCTAAGGGGTGTGCTTTGAATTCCCATTTTTTTTTTTAGAATTGTGTGTTTTTATGGATTTTTTGAAGGGAACCATACCATGCAAAGACTTATTAACTTCCTATTATTGGTTGACATGGAACAGTAAGAAATCTATGAAAACACTTGTGCACTCAAGTAAGAAGAAAGGTACAAAGAACATTGAATCCCCTTGAAGTCACATCCTTTTCAACCCTTTGAATCTTTCCCAAGTTTGAAAACTACCAAGGTCACAAGTTCATTAAAGTTTCATTAATGAAAAAGGGACCTCACACTTCCAAAACCAAGAAGACCATAGAATTTGTGGATGGGTGAATGATGTGGACTCACTACCTATTCCATGAAAAAGAAAATTTGTCTTAATTATTAGTCATCAAAATTCAAAAAAAGAAACTAGACATTAGTAATCAAAAATGCTAAGTACATACCATCTATAGAAAATAACTACAGCATCACTGTGTTCTGTTGGAAACAAAGCAATTTATTAGAAAATAATAAGAAAACATACCAAAATAAAGTAAAACATAAAATAAATTGTAAAATATTCAAGAAAGATAAAATGTAATAATGATGTAGTAAAACAAAAAATGGAAAAAACAAGAAAAGTGTAAAACAAAAAGTATAAAACAAAAAAGTGTAAAAATTGAAGAGAACCTTTAATGATTAGCATGGATGGCCATCTCCACCAAGACTAAGTTAGAAGGAGGAGATTCAAAAAATTGAGTGGGGCTATCCATCCAATGAGGTGTTGCATGCACTAGCTTACTTAGGCTCATGAAAAGGTTTGAGTTTTTGCATGTTGACTAGTTGCTTCTTGTTTGGGTTTTCAAGTTTGTATATTAACATGGACCTAGAAGAAAAGGTTTCATAAATGATATAAAGCCCTTCCAAAAACATTTGGAACTTAGTCTTTTGAGGGACATGTATGGGGTTCAAGTAAAGGACCTTGTCTCGAGGTTGAAATTTTACTTTCCTTATTTTGAGATCATGGTGTTTTTTGTTAAATTCTTTGTGAACTTCATTCAAGGATAGGGCCACCAATTGATTCTCATCTAGCATATTAGAGTTGATCAATCTTTCTTTCTATGCTAAGCTTAGGTCAAGATCAAGGTCATAGGCTTTTGAAAGTGTATAGAGCTTGGATTGAATAGGAAGAGTTGGTAATTTTTTGTACATAAGCTCATATGAAGAGTAGCCTATATGGAGTTTCCATGTTAAGAGGTATGCCCAAAGGACATTGTTAAGTTTTATGCTCCAGTCTCTCCTATATTTACTTATTATTTTAGTTAATATCTTAGTGATCTCCCTATTTGTTACCTCAACTTGACCATTGGCTTGGGGGTGGTAAGGTGTTGTTAATTTATGTTCAACCCCTATGCGTTGCATGAGCTTTCGAAAGGTAGTGCCTATAAAGTGAGTACCATTATTGAAAATTAGCGCATGTGGAACTCCAAACCTATTTACAAAATTTTGTTATACAAAATGTATAGCAGTGGAAGATGTATAGTCAGTGAAAGCTGCTATTTCTGCCTAGTTCATACAATAGTCAATAGTGACTATAATGTATGCCTTTCTATTTGACATGGGTGTGATGGGATCCATGAAGTTAATGCCTTAGATGTCGAAGGAACATACCAA
>MNCI01028072.1:930266-971072 GCA_015680685.1 Gnetum montanum
TTGTCTTCCCAGACTTACTTGTATTTTTCACGGTGTATGGTTAAGTAAGTCAGAGGTATATGATTTTTATATATTTTTCTATTTTATCTCCTATGCTATTGAGTTGAAGGGTTGAAGAGACTAATTGACTAACTCTAACTAATGAACTAAGTCTAAATTAACCTAGCATCAGCATCCATTCCCACTTACCGTACACACCCTGAACCAATGCAACCGTGGTTACCAAACGCTAGTCGTTGCTGGGATCACCATGCCTAACGCATGTGCTCGAAGCGGTTGTACTGAGGCACTTAACTAGGAGAGAAGGGTTGAGGGATATTTAATTCCTAATAAAGCATTTAAATGAAAAATAATAAATAACAGTAAATAAAATCCTAATTAGCCTATTCCATGCACTGCAAGGTTTACCCAAGAAGCTCGTCTTTATTACTGTACACAAACTTATGTTCAGGTACAATGTTTGTTCGAATAAAGATCCGTTCACTTTAGGACTCATACTGCGGGCACATGGAAAATATTCTATCTCTAGAGTGATCAATCTGTTAGAGTTTCACTATAGTTTAAGCCTAGGATGATGAAACAAGGGAGAGCTACCTCTTATTTATAGATATGATGGCACACTGCGATATCNTAGTTTAAGCCTAGGATGATGAAACAAGGGAGAGCTACCTCTTATTTATAGATATGATGGCACACTGCGATATCGCGTACCCGATATCGTAGGGGAAGACGCGATATCGCGATGGCTACGATATCACGAGGGATGCGATATCACAGCCCATGCGATATCGCGTCGCATCATTAGGGAACTGATCTAAAAGTGGGCTCTCTTCCTCTTTATTATCCCATTATAACCAAGATAAGTGATTAGCAACCACATTCTCTATTCCCTTTTGATCTACCATTGTAAGATTGAACTCTTACAAGATCACAAGCCACCATATGACATAGAGGTTCATTGTTGGCTTGTTCATTAGAAAGTAAATTGCACTGTGATCCATGTGCATAAACATCTTGTATCCAAGCACATAGTCCCTAAATTTTTCCAACGCATATACCACTGCTATTAATTCTTTCTTCATTGTGATGTAGTTAAGTTGTGCACCCACAATGCTTTGGCTTGCATAATGGATGTAGGATGGACATTTCTAATTGTCCAACTATGTAATCAAAACTTCCAAGACATAGTTTGATATATTAATCATGATATGAAATAGTATGGACCAATCGGGTGCTCATAAAATTGGCATTTCTACAAGCTTTTACTTGAAGCTTTGAAATGCTTTTTTGCATTCCTTAGTCCATACAAATGGAGCATCTTTCTTTTTAAGCTCTACCAATAGTTAGCAATCTTAGAGAAATTATTTATGAATCACTAGTAGTAGCCAGTGTGTTCAAGGAATGACCAGACATCTTTAATGATTTTTGGTTGGTGGGTTATTCCTTGGATGACCCTAATCTTTTTAGGATTCACCTCAATCCCTACTTGAGAGATTCTATGCCCTAACACAATGCCTTCCTAGATCATCAGATGGCTCTTTTGGTAATTAAGCTAAAGATTGGTCTCCCCACATCTTTTAAGCACTTACTCAAGGTACTTTAGGGCTTGCTCAAATGTAGCACCATAGGTGGAGAATTCATCCAAGAAGAATTCCACCCTACTACCAATCTGCTACTCAAAAACGCTCAGGACAAGGCATTGGAATGTTTTAAGGGCATTGCACAAATCAAACAACATCTTTCTGTATGCAAAATTTTCCTAGGGACTCATGAATGTTGTTTTGGCCTAATTCTTTGGCATGATTTGAATTTTGTTATAGCCACTAGAACCATCTAGGAATTTGTAATAGCAATGCCCAGAGATAGTGTTAGACACTTGGCCCATAAATGACAACAAGAAATGATCTTTAAACATCACCATGTTCAACAACCTAAAGTCAATACAAACTAGCCAGTTACCACCTTTCTTGGGCATGATGACAAGTGGGCTAACCCTCTCACTATCTACAATGGGATAGATGAACCCCACCTTGAGGAGTTGTTTAATCTCCTCCTTGATGATTTGCTTTAATTTGGGATTCAATCGCCACTGTGGCTACTTCTTTGGCTTCATGGAAGGATTTGTATAGATGTGATGCTAGCATATCTAAGGATCAATCCTAGTGAGTTCAGGATATAACCAAGTAAAGGCTATTGGCTATTTCTTAATGACATTCAACAAGATCGTTTTCTGCTCAAGTGCAAGATGGGCATTGATTATTACTAGCTTGTCATTTTTTAGAAATTCATACTCCATGCTTGTAGGTAGATTTTTCAACTCTAAGGGCTCTTTCTTAAAATGTTCAAGGATTTCCAACTTTTCCCAATAAGTATCATTAGGTTCATCATCAAAGAGTTGGCAATGAACTTTTTCCAGTTCATCCATGCCTTCAACATAGGCACATGTTAAGCTGTTAATGCATTCTATGGAAAGTGTGCTATTATTAGGATCAGTTGTCAGCCACTAGGTATCCTCCTACTTTGTGGTTGCTGCATACAGGAACCTTTGAATTTTAGATACATCGACACACTATTTGCATGTTGTGATTGATGTAGTTTTTACAAACTATATTTTCTACACACAGTTGCACCCTATATCACTATACATAATGCATGGAACTCTCTTTTTCTCAATCTTTCCAAATTTATTCTCCTTGAAAATCTCCAAGGAGAGGTCTCTAATTCCCAAGCACACATTAATAGTGCTAAGCCAAGCCCTTCCCATGATGATTAAAAAGTATCCCTTGCAATTATCAACATGAATCACTAGGAAATTGGTAGGATAAGACCACCCACAAATAGTGGTCACAATGTCCTTCACTAATCCCAAGGAAATAGTGATTGATTGATTTGTCAGCTTAAGATAAATGTTGATCTTCTTGAGTGAAGGCAAGTTCTAGGCTTTGTACATTTAATGGAAAATAAAATTAATACCAAAACCTAAATAGAAAAGAGCCTTACATGGCTTGTCCCTAGTGATATGCAAATAGATGAGGGGATTCCCAAAATCAGATCTTTTCCTAAGAAGGTGGCCTGCTTTTATACAATTGGTTACAACATGGGTAAACATGACTATATACACTTTGGGAGGTATTTTTTGAAGGGTTATTGAATGGATTTGATGCAAAGGCTGAAAGAGAGGCAAGGTTATCAGCTACATGAGTCGATGAGGGCTTTGTGGGACTGTTGGTTTAAAAGAATGATCATTTTCTTAGTCTAGGTTCTAAACCGCTTGGTTGAGGAGCTGACTATAAGTTAATAGCCTTGGTAGCATTACATTACTACAACTATGTGGAAATTTCACCTTGCATGGATGGACCTAGTGGTAACTAAGTTGAGGCTGGTGGAACATGTGCAAAAGGATAAGGAGGATAATTGTGATATGGGGATTTTCCTCTTGGAAATGGAGAGTAAACTCTATAGAATTCAAGAGGGTACTAGTGATGCTAAAATGTAGTGTGACTATAAGAGTCACATGGAGACATGGGTTGCTGAACATAGTACCCATATGGATCTAGTTTCCTATAAGGATATTGCTGCCTAGGTGGTAGCATCCCCCACAACTGTGGATTTTGTCACTAATGATATTGCTCATAAGGTTGTGGTGGAGCTCCACTTGGATAATAAGCTTGTTGCTATTGGAAGTACCTTGGGTTTTCTTGAGGATAAGGTAACCTTTTGGATGCTTACCTTCTTTCCATCTTAGGATTTAGAGCATACATCCTAGATTCATGAAAGTGTGACAAAGGCTCATCATCAAGTCTTATTTGGCATATGAAAGATAGTTGAATGAAGTTTTTAGACATGAACAATATTCCCAAGTTTGAAGGGATTTAGATTGAGAGAAAGAAAAATATCAGTGTTCTTGTTACTTATTTTTATTATGATACCTAGAATGATTTGGCTTTTACAAGTTCATTCCAATGATGTTAGATGATTTTCACTAGGTCCTAGATAGCACACGTAGCAAACTACAAGTCCTTGGCAACGACACCAATGATGAGCGGCAAGTATACCTTACGCTCAACCATACAAATCACTAGCATTCACACACAATCTAGTCAAGTTTCAAAAACTTATAGATTCCTAAGTACACTAATTCTAGGAGGTGAATCTACCCATTGTAGTCATTGTCTTCCCAGTCACACTTGTGAAGTGCAAATATATGGTTAAGTGTAATTGAGGCATATGATTTTTATCATTTTGTCTTTTATGAATTAAGTCACTAAAGAATAAGGAATGAAGTAATTTTTATGTTCAACCAACTAATTAATCTAAGAATTGACTAATGTCTAACTATTCCTAACATAAGCATTCATTCCCACTTGCCATACACATCCTGAACACGTTTAACATTACTAGGTTACCAAACATTAAGCATTACTAAGATTACCAAGCATTAGATGTATGATCAAAGTGTTTGTACTTACATGCTTAATTAATCACTAATTAATTTATCTTAATTAATCACTTTACTACTTAAAAACATTAAAGAAAATTTCTTGAGTATTAAATGCTTAAAGGAAATATTAAGCTAGTCCAAGTGCTACAAGGTTTATGAAGAAAGCTCATCTTTACTACTAATCACATTGAAGTGCTCAAGTATATCAATGTTCGAATAAACATTTGTACACTTTTCACTTCTATTGCGGGCACTTAGAAAAATATTCTAACTATTTGAAAGAGAAACTGCAAGAGCTCCACTACAATCTAACTTACGAATGTCATAAATGTGGCTAGCTCATGCATTTATATAGGTGACAATAGACACCATGTGAAGGCATACACATCAACGTGTTAGACTATGCATCAATGAGATCACATAAACAACCTTACGTTGACTAGATTGTGTTAATGGGCTCACATCAATGGGATCATGTTGACAACCTCATGTTGATAGGATCATGTCAATGGGCTCACATCAATGGGATCGCATTGACACAACCAAAAGAGACACTTCATCAATTTAGTATTGGTTATATATCCCATTCTAAAAATTTAAAGGGTTTTCTTATTTACTATGTGTACTCAAGACATCTAGCAAATGTAAAACTTTCTACTAATGAAAAGCAAAGATAGCATATTAATCTGTTAACATACTCTTTACTTGTAGAGTAATATATGTGTACAAATAATTTCAAAGGATATCCCATTTATATTGATATATATGTTTTGATGATGCTAGTTTAGGATAATATTTCCTTTTCCTTGATCTTCCTCTTCTAGGATTCCTTCGCTTGTCATTGATTATTTCTTCTACAAACATGATAAGTTCCTAATTTTTTTGTAAGTTCCTTTCATGCTACAATCCTTATCCCTCATTTTCTATGATGATAGTATTCATAGTTTTTATTCATCCTATATGATCTATTTGTCACTATTCTGTGTCTCATTTTGTATTCTATTATAAATTAGCTTAAATTTTCTTATATGTCATACTTTTTTATTATGTGAAAATTAGAATCAATTATAAAAACATTTTACATGCTAATACATTTCATCCAATTTAATTGGTTGAAACAATTCTCATGAGTTAAATGAAAAATATTCATATTATATTCAATTATGAAAATGTTTGGATGTTAATGGTTATCATCTAATTTAATTATAAAAAACATTCAAATTCTAATAAATTATAAAAATGTATAGATATTAACAACAATTTTTCAAATTAAATAGTCAAAAAATTTATGATACAATTTAATAACATCAAAATTCTAAAAAATTATGAAAAATATTAGAAATTATTATGTATTATGAAAAAGTTTGATAATTATTATGTATCATGAACAAGTTTTGTATTTATTATGTATTATTCAATTTAACTGGTCAAAACTATTTTTATGATACAATTCAAAAACATCCAAATATATTTACATCTCCTTATAGGAAAATATAAAATAATATTTCTATTAAATTGTGAGATGTTATTAATTTTTCTAGATTATAAACATATTAAAAAGGGTCTATTGAAGATTCCTCATACCAGCAACCCATAAAGGATAGTACATAAAGTATCTAAACTAGCATCCTTTCATGATAGCATTTGAAAAGAGTAGGTTCCCTAAAAATATAGCATACTATTAAAGGTTGCTCATACATGCAATCCTAAAGAAATATAGAATCTTATCATATATCTATTTTAGGTTGCTCAGACCTAAAACCCTCAAGAAATAGCACATAAACTATCATCATGATCAACCTTCTATATTATCATTATAAACACACAAAATAGTTCTACTGAAGGTTTCTTAGATATGCAACCCACAAATTATAGTACATAAAGTATCATAACAACAATCCTTTTAGGCAATCATTCAAATAGAATAGGATACCAAAAAGGATATCATTATATTAAAGGCTTTGTAGATGTGCAACCCTTGCAAATAGAACATAAATATAATCAAGATTAACATTTTATTAATCATTTGAATATAGTATATTTCTAGTTAATATTTATGGATCCATAGATAAGAAACCTTCAAGTTATGATAACGCTACTTAATTTCAATTTTGTAGATACATAGAACATTATCTATCAAATGTTGCTAATTTAGACAACCTTGAAAAATAGAAGATAAATTATCAATCAAGTATTTTTCCAATTGTAGGGATAACTATCCCATAAAAAATATTGCATCATGTTGAAGGTTGCTAATTAGTCACATTCTATTAATTGATTTGACGAAACCTCATCGATGCGGCCTCATCATCTGGGCCTCATTGACGAGGCCTAGTTGATGTATCATATCATGCATCGACGTAGCCCTATCGATGTAGTGCCTATTGTTGGCTATAAATATGCACTTGCAGCCACATTTATGAAAAGTAGATATTGTAGTTGTAGGGAAGCTCTTGCATTTTTTCCATTTGAAAGTTAGAATTTTTCCCCGAGTGCCCATAGCAGGAGTCATTGAGTGTATGAATCTTTATTCAAGCATTGTTGTACCTAAGCACAGTAATGTGTGTAGCAATATAGATGAGCTTTCTGATAAACCTTGTAGCACTTTGGATAGATTAGCTATTTCATTTATGCATTTAATGTTCTTAGTTATTTATTAAATGGTTTTCATTAGTTATTAAATATTTTCCAGTTGTTACATTAATGAGAAAATTAAGCCAAATAAATTACACACACAAGTACAACTGCTTTAAGCATAACATGTATTTTCTTGGTAATCCCAGCAACATTATTACTTGGTATGTCTAGTAGTATAATGCTTGGTCTCCTAGTAGCAGATGCATGGGTTCAAGACATGTACAAAAAGTGGGATTGGATGCTTATGTTAGGATTAGTTAAATGCTAGTTAATTAGTTAATTAAATTTTTTTATCTACATTTGAGCACCAACTTATAAAACACAAAATGGAAAAAATCGAATGCCTTAGTTGCACTTAACCATACCAATGAATGTCACAAGTGCAGTTGGAAAGATAACAATTGACCTTAAGGCTAAATTCACTTCCTAAAGGACTAGTGCACTAGAAATAATCAAGTCCAAAGAATTCAACTGAGTTGTGCGTGAATGCTTTGTGATTCGTATGATTAGGTGTAGGGGTAGCTCGCCGCTCATCATTAGTGCCATTTTTGGGAAATTTATTTGTGGAATGTGTGCTATTTAGGTTTAAGTGAGTACCATTAATATTGTTGTATGAACCTCAAGGTGAATATCATTCCCACTATATATAGAATTATAAAAGCATACTAATAATTTTATTTTGTTTTGAAAAATGTCTTCTTCTTCTTGCAAGCATGAAGATATCAAACCATCGTTCCCACAAGAATGCAAGGTGGTATACACTCATCTAGATGATTTTGTGTCAAACTTCATCTTCATTGTACATCAGGATGAACAATTGCAATGGTGTGATATGGAGGGCAACATTGTCTTGCCCCCCAATATATGTGTGCCTAGGATGCTATTCAAGACCCTTAAGAAGTTGGGCATAGTATATCTTCACAAAGAATACATTATGGATGAATATGACACTTAAAACTACTATCCCACTAAAACACAATGCAAATGAGATCAACGTCAGAAGAAACTCCATGAAGCTACGAAGGGAAAACATTACACTAATCCCTTGTTCCTACTAAATCAAGATAACATTGAGTATCCTCCTACTAAAGGTTCTCAACATAAAGATTCTCCACCCCTTGCTACTAATGGTGAGGGTGTGAACTTGAACCTGCTATCCACTATTCATAAATTAGATTCAGGAAAAAGTGATAGTTAAGGTAGGGACTTAGGTAAGCACAAAAATAGTAAGGGATCTAATGATGGTGATTGTAATAAGTGTAAGAGTGAGGGTGGACATCGGATTGCAATGGCAGTCCACCTTCCTCTTCATCCTCTTCATCTGATTTTGAACATTCCTCTTCATTTGACAGTTCTCATGGAAGTTACCATTGAAATAACCATGATGAAGGTGATCACCAAAAAATAATGACCATGAAGGTCACTAAAATCGAAAGGGTGGTCGAATCCATCATCAGCATCATCAACACAATGATGATGATGAACCTTTAATGATGACTCAATGTATGCTCAACATTGCAAAGGTAGTTAAAATTTCAACCACGCATATGAAGGATACTTGGATTAAGCACCAAGACATGAACAATATTCCAAGATTTGAAGGGGGGGATACAATTTTGATCTGCAAACACATCTATAAGCTTTTCATGATTCTTGTGTCTTATAGAATATAGAGAATGAGTAGCAAAAACTCAAGCTTTTCCCAAAGGCACTCATTAAGGAAGCTGAAAGTTGGTACCAGTTCTTAGAGTCAGAATCTATTCACAGATGGAGTACCATGTTAGAGATGTTCAATGATAAATACTAAACATACGCCAAAGTGTCTAATCTAAGAAGGAAAATCCAAGGTTGGAAACAAGGAGTACATGAACCCTTGGATGCTACCATGGGTTGATACTATCTAGTCTTACATCGATGCCCTAGCCATAATTATTCTTAGAGGGAACAACTTTGCCACATCATAGATGGGCTCAGAATAGAAACAAGAAGAACCCTTGGGGTGTATGCCCAAGGAAGATTATCTGAATTGAGATCTCATCAAATCTAGAGGCTAATTGAGTAGGTAGCAAAAGAAGAAGGTGAGCTACAAAAAAGGGAAAGTGCTAAAGCGTATAATAGGGACCTGTCCATCAAAAAATGAGAGGTTCAATTTTGTGATGAGGAGGAGTCACCACTTGATGAAGTGGTGAACAATAAGACCTTGCCCATCCAAAAATCTATTTTTGACATTTTAGCGAAGGTTGACAAGTTATGGGACTCTTTGGATGAAAATTTTTAAACCGCTTTGAAAATTACTGAAGAATCCAAAGAGCAAAATAGTGATCATAATCGTAGGAGGAAAAAAAGCACTGAATGTGCCTACAAAAGAGGTAAGGACAAAGCCACTGTAGTAAAAGAAGTTGTGGAGTTTGACTTTAATGATGAAACTGAATGTGACATTTGCCAATATGAACATTTAAAGGGATGTTGCCCTATGGTGTCACACTTGCAAAAGTCTAGAGTGTACACATTGAATTCTCACCTAGCACATAGGCAAGCTGCAAGAAAATTGTCGTACCCTCAAGGTAGTCCAAGGCAGTTCCACCAACAGCAACAAGATTACTACCCAAGTGGAACTCCTCCATAGCCTTATGAATAATACTAACAATGGTACCAACCACAATCATGGGGAATGCCACCACCAAGGTAGTAGTACCCTTATAGGAAACTAGATCCATAAGGATACTATGTTCAGTAGCTCGTCTACCCTATAAGTTCTACAAGTCATACATCATTCCAGCATCACTATTACCCTCGAGAGTACCATCAAATACATTCACCATCTACTCAAGGGAAAAACCCATATTGGTATTCATACCATCCTCTACATCCCTCTACACATACACCTTCACCTTCAACCCAGTTACCTCTTGCTCCGTCCATGCAAGGTGAGATTCCTCCACAACCACAACAACATAATTCTATAAGGGATCTACACTCACAATTTATTTTACAACCAAGTAGTCTAGATAATCGATCAAGAAAAAGACCTTTCTTTTAGCCCAGCAGTCCTCTTCAGCCCTTACAATCTAGTATAGCAGATCTCCCTACATCTCTAGCACCCACATCCTCTATATCAAATACCTTTAAGTGCCCTTCAAACCAAGTGCTTCCTAGGATCCACACTATAATGCTAACTCATACTATTTTTGATTGAATCAAGGTTGGCAATCTTTCTCCAAAAATATTTGATTTAGGAAGTCCACTCATTTATCTACAGATTGCTAGACAAAAGCCATGCAAGGCTCCTTTTGACTCTAATTCTAAATTTAACCTCATCTCCCATGATATGTACAAGGCTTGAAACCTACCACCTCTTAAGAAGAGCAAAATTCATCTAGAATTAGTAGATCAGTCAATTATTGTCCCTTTAGGATTAGTAGAGGACATTGTGACCATAGTTTGTGGGTTATCCTATCCTACTAATTTTTTGATAATTAAGATGGAAAACTACAAAAATTACCTTTACATCATCATGGAAAGAGCTTGGTTAAGCACAGTCAACGTAAGAATGGGCATAAAGGACCTATCTTTAAAAATATCTATGAAAAATGAGCTAGGAAAAATTAGGAAGAAGTGTATTCCATGCATCATGTACAGTGATAATGGATGCAATTGCATGCAAAAGATTTGGTGAATCAAAAGCACATACCTTAAGGCATGCAATCAGTGTGCATAATAAAGTAACATTCAAATGTGTATGTACACAACAACCACCAAGTAGGAGGGTGCCCAGTGACTAATAGCTAATTCAAATAGCAACACAATATACATGGAGCCAACTGAGAGCCTAACATGTGCATATGTTGAAATCATGGACAAAATTGAACAAGTTCATTCCCAACTTTTTGATGAAGATGATACTTGTTGAGGAGAGTTGGAAATCCATGATCACTTCAAGCAAGAGCCCTTAGAGCTAAAAAATTTACCAGCTAGTATGGATTTTTCATTTTTAAAGAATGGTAAACTAGCCATAATTAATGCCAAACTTACTCCTAAAAAAACAAAAAGTTGTTGAAAGTGGTGAACAAATGGTCAACAACATTTACTTGGTCATATCCAGAGCTAATAGAAATCAACCCAAGGATATGCCAACATTGCATCTACACTGACACAACCATGAAGCCTAGAAGATAGTCACAAAGGTGGCTAAACCCCAAATTGAAGCAAATCATCAAGGAGAAGATAGATCAACTCCTCAAGGTAGGGTTTATCTATCCAATCACGCATAGTAAGTGGATTAGCCCACCTATAATTGTACCAAAGAAGGATAGAAAATGGCAAGTTTGCATTGATTTTAGGCTATTGAATATGGAAAACATTTAAAGATCATTTTCCCTTGCCATTTGTAGATCAAGTGTTAGACACCATATTCGAGCATTTTTATTATAGTTTCTTCGATGGTTATAGTGGCTATAACCAAATCCAAATTATGCTAGAAGACTAGGCCAATATAACATTCACAAGTCCCTAGGGAACTTTTTCATATTGTAAGATGCCATTTGGTTTTGTGCAATGTCCTTGCAACATTTCAACATTTGGTCCTTAGTATCTTTCAATAGTAGATCGGTAGTGGGGTTGAAGCCTTCATGGATGACTTTTCCACCTATGGAGCTACATTTGAGCAAGCCTTGGATCAACTTGAGCAAGTACTGAAGAGATGTGTAGAAACAAACCTACAACTCAACTAGCAAAAGAGCCATCTTATGATCCAAGAAGGCATTGTGCTTGGACACTGAATTTTGTAGAAAGGGATTGAGGTTAACCCAAAAAAATTACGGGTCATCCAAGAATAACACATCAATTAGAGACTATTAAAAATTCTTGGTCATTCCTTGGACACACTAGTTACTATCGATGATTCATAGAGAATTTCTCTAAGCTCACAAAGCCATTGGTAGAGCTTACAAAGAAAGATGCACCCTTAATCTGGACCAAGGGATGTTAACATGCATTTCAACAATTAAAGAAGAGACTCATAGAAACACCAATCCTATGAGCACCAGACTGGTCCAGACCCTTCCATCATGACAAATGCATCTAACTATGCTTTGGGAGTAGTGCTCACATAGATGGATAATAAGAAATGTCCATATTACATCGACTATGTGAGTCGAAGCATTATGGGAGCATAGTTAAATTACACCACCATGGAGAAAGAACTAATGGCAATGGTGTACATGCTAGAAAATTTCAAGCACTATGTGCCTCGTTACAAAGTATGGTTGCATACAGACCACAGTGCAATTCACTTCCTCATGAATAAGCCGATGATGAACACTCATGTCATATGATGGCTTGTGATCTTGCAAGAATTTGATCTCACTATGGTAGATTGAAAAGGAACCGAGAATGTGGTTGCTAACCACCTCTCTCACTTAAGATGGGATAATAAAGAGGAGAGCCTACTCTCTTATTAGTTTTTAGACGAAAGCCTCTTTATAGGAGCAATAAGTGAATAAACGTCGATAAAAACAATATGGTATAATGGCATCCTCACATATCTTGTTACTCAAGATTCCAAAAGACTTGAATTTTAGGAAGAAGTAAAATTTCTTCATTGGGTCAAATACTTCATGAAAATTAGTGAACACCTTTATAAGATGTGTGCCAATGGCCTAATTCTTTGGTGTGTTCCTAATGAAGATTAACTATGCATTCTCCAGGATGCTCACAAAGGGCCTTGCAAAGGCCACTATGCAAGGAGATGCATGATCATGAAAATATTGATGGCAAGATACTATTGGCCTACAATCTTTAGGGATGCCCACCACTTTGTTAAGTCTTGTAAACATTGTCAATGTGACGAGGGGATGACTACTCACATGGAAGGTCCTCAAGCATTGGAACCTTTCAACATATGGGGCATTACCTTCATGGGTCCCATCACACCCATGTCCAACAAAAAGGCGTATATTATAGTAGCAGTTGCATACTACAAAAAATGGGTAGAAGTAGTAGTTGTTACTAATTTTACATCATCCACTACTACCAAATTTATACAACAAAATATTGTGAATAGGTTTGGAGTGCCACATTCACTAATTTTTGATAATGGAACTCATTTCATTGATAATGAAACTCATTTCATAGGTTTCATCTTTAGAAATTTAAGGCAATGCTTAGGGTTAGAACATAAATTAACAACACCTTACCACATCCAAGCTAACTGTCAAGTAGAGGTAACCAACTACGAGATTACAAAAATACTAACACCAATCATTAGCAAATATAGGAAGGACTAGAGTAAAAACTTAACAATGTTGTCTAGTTTTATCATTGAACTTGGAAACTTCCTATTGGCTATTCTCCCTATGAGTTAGTGTATGGAAAGCTTCCAATGTTTCCAATCCAATCTGAGCTTCGTACACTCTCAACAGCCTATGATCTAAATCTTGACCTAAGTCTAGCACAGAAGGAAAGATTGATCAATCTGAACATGTTAGATGAAAATTGATTAATGGACCTATCCTTGAATGAGATGAATAAGGCATTCAGCAAGCAATGTCATGACCTTAGAATCAGGAAAGCAAAACTTCAACCAAGAGATAAGGTTCTTTACTGGAACCCCACATATGTACCCCAAAAGACAAAATTCCAAACATTGTGGGAGGGACCTTATATAATTGATCAAACCTTTTCCTCTTGGGCCATGTTGATCTAAAAACTTGAAAGCCCAACTAAAAGGCAGTTGATCAACATTGAACAAGTAAAGCCTTTTCTTGGACCAAGACAGGCCAGTGCAACTACCACCTCAACGGATGAACAACCATGTTCTATTTTTTAGATCTCCTCCTACCAACTTAGTCATGGGCGAGATAGCCATCCGTGCTAACCATTAAATTGTCTCCACGAATTTTTTACCTTTTTTTTCATGTTTTTTATTTTTACAAAGTATTTATTTTATAAATTTTTGATTTTTCAAATTTTTCAAATTTTACACCATCTTTAGTACCTTTGAACTTTCTTGACTATTTTATATTTTCTTATATATTTTTCTTTGTTTGGTTTGATTTAAGTATGGTATTTCCTCATTTTTGCTAATAAATTTGCTTTATTGCCACAAGACACAGTGCCACTGTTATTGTCTACTAATGATGGTTTGTGCTTAATGTGTGATTGTTGATGTCTGGTTTCTATTTTTGAATTCTAATGTATGATGACTTTGACATGGTTTATTTTTCATGGAACAAGCAATGAGTTCACGTCATCCATCCATCCAATGAACTCTATGGTTTTTCTTGTTCTACAAATTTGAGGTTCCTTTTCATTAAAATAACTTTTAATTAATCGATGACCTTGGTAGTTTCAGAATTAAGAAGGATTCAAAGGTTTGTAAAGGATGTGACTTCAAGGGGACTCAATACTCTTTGTACTCTTCTACTTGCTTGAGTGCTTGAGTGTTTCTCGTAGACTTCTTACTGTTCCACTAATAGAAATTCAAATAACATCATTGCATGGTGTGGTTCCCATTAAAACAAAAAAAATGAAAATTCAAAGCACATCCCTTCGACACCAATAAGTCCTTGCATGGTGTGGTTCTGATTTCAAATAAAAATAAAAATAAAAACAATGGGAATTCAAAGCACAACCCTTGGACAAATAAATGGGCTACAAGCACTGGTTATGGGACTCAAATAGCATGCACCTATGCCTGAAGGTCCCCTCTAACTAAGATCCTACCTCTTACTCCCTACTTCTCTTTTCCTCTCTTTATGGAATGGTGGTTGTTTTGTGGAAGCATTATTGTGTCTCAAGTGGGAGGATCGGTCTTAGAGTGGTTATGCAAAGTCATTGAAAGTGGATGGTTTTGGTCTGGATAGGGGATGGAACTTCTCAAGTCATTTTAGATACAAATTCCATAAGGAACTTCTTATGACCGTAATTTGGAACTCTATTCCACCTTGTCTATCATCCATCCATGTTTCCATAACTCACCTCACTGCCATGTTCTATGTTATGCTTTATGTCTTGGTCTGATGTGTTGGGATTCTTGAGTAGATTCTTTCAAGTTGGTCCTTAACTTATCATGATCATTAAATCAACTATAGGCCCATGGGCTTCTTAGTTGAGATTATGCAAGGGCAAAAAGGGCATGAGCCTACTATGGGGAGGACCCACTCACATAGCTCTTGGCTTGATTAGTTAAGGTTCCTTACCTTTAACATCGCTACAATCCCATTTGAGTAAATTGCTTAGTGCTCCTTAATCTTCCATTTCATTCATCCACTAAATAAATTTTTCTCCTTTTTCCAAAATTTATGAGCTTCAACATCCTCTTCTCATGTTTTCGTACTATTCTTAGTCTTTTAAGCTTTCATTTGATATCAATTTCACTCAAAAACTATGCATATTTTGCAAGTTTGACTAAGGTCAAAGTTTGACTACAGTGGTCAACGGTTGCATCGTTGAGGCCCCATTGACACATCCACCCTAGTCGATGAGGCCCAGTCGACTAGGCCTCATCAGTGCAGCGTAAAAACCATATATATGCCATTGGACACTTTGCAATTTTTTGCCATTTGCTGATAACACAAGGAGAGTTTTTGAAAATTTTTATAGCCCAAAACCTTCTAGAGCTCATAACTTCCCAACCACTTGTCCAAATTACTCAATTTTTCGATCTTGTGCTTACCATAGGTAACATCTTTATCATGGGAGCTACAAACCTTAAGGTTTTTGATGAAAAATTGGTGAAAATTTTTGAAAATTTTCCTAAAGCCCCTAAAGAGTTAATAACCTTAAACATATATAAACATCAACTTTTTCCCAAGTTAACCCTTCCAACAAGCTTCGGGATGATTTATTAATGATAATACATAAATAAATGATAATTGGATTAATTAAATCAACCATAATCATAACTTAATGAAAGCATAATCATCCTTAAGAGATAAGGTATCCCAATTTTTTTAAGGTTACATAATGATTGCTAATCCATAGTCTTATTGTGATTACAAATGGTACCCAAACAAAAATGTCCATAGGAAGGAGAAACCTTGCAACCATGGGAGAAACAACCCAGAGCTAGAAGGGGCCAACAAGAACAAGGTTAAGAACTACCTGAGGTGACCCAGGAAATGGGACCTCTTCTTGAAGAGCCCAAAGTGGAATCTGTTTGACAAATTTCAAAAGAAGAAGTGCTAACTGAATAATCACAACTAGGAGAAGTGCCTCATCCCACGCCAAGGCTTGAGGTCACTTTGACTCAAGCCTGCTTGGGTATCATCAAGTCTTGAGAGATTCAATGATCTATTCAAAAATCTCTATGAATGCTGCCACTTTCTTGGTGCAGTTGAAGGAAGGTGAAGAGGCAACTATCTTGGTGATGTAGCACCAAGGGTAGGAAACAACAGCATAAGTGGTTGTTGACCATGTAGCAGAAGCATTGAATGCACCCACAACATTTGTAATAGATGTATCTACACTTTAAGATGTGTAGACATCCACAAGCATGATCAATATAGCCTAGCACGAGAAGTTACTAGAATGACTAGTAGGAACCAGACAACCGACTCCAGACATCTTTGATCTTCTAGAGATCACCACAACCTAGTTAGAGTTACTGAATGCAAGGGGCAGATGCATTATTTTGGAGAGGCAACTAGAAATGGCTCAAGAACAAAACCAACGCTTGATCACAAAGGTTGCCAAACTTCATGCTTGACTTGCAAATCAAATAATCTGCAGCCCAGTAGTAACAAGAGATGAAGCTATCAAATAACTTCAAGAACAATTGCAAAAGGCTGAGGAGGAGGCAGTGATGGCCATCTTTAAACCGTCCATAGAAAAAGTTGAAATGTACTTAATCAAAAAGGATTTGAATCAAATGCACCAAGAGAATGAAGCATTGACTACACAAAATTATCGCTTGTGAAATGTTGATGCTCAGAAGGATCAAATGTAAGAATTTCTTTATCAACAATAGGAGCAGCTTGCCAGAGTAAACATTGAACTACGAAAATTGTTCATGGAAAACCATAATTTATCAATGGAGGAGGTACAAAACTTGCATCATAAGTCTACCATCAAGATCGTTGCCTGGAAGAATGAAGCTGTCATATTTGAGAAGGTGAAAAATCATTACAGGGACCAGGTTGGCTTGCAAAAGGAAGTTAATGTGGAACACATCTAGATGACAAAGGCAAAAATGAATGAAGCCCTCCAACAACTCCAACAAGGAAGAGAAACATGGCAATCCATCCTTGATGGGATTAATGCCTACAACAAAGCGAAGAACCTCTTAATGGAGTTGCAAATCAAGGAAATGATAGAGTACATGGAGTTGGCCAATCTCTGTTACACAAACTTGGCAATGCTGACTACCAGATAGCTACAATAAAAATTGGAAAAGCAAGTTGCTAGCTTGTATCTTCTATACGAGGCCAATTTCAAGTACCACAAAGACACCAAGCAAAAGCTTGAGATAAGCAAACAATGAACTCTAAGTTCTCATAGGGTGATTTAGAGATCAACGATATATCACTAAGAACCTAGCCAAATGGATGAATGACTACCAAGAGCTAAAGAACACAGTCAGGGCATTTGACATTGAATGCAAATAGTTCACTACTTGGTTTATCAATGTAAAGGAGTTGTTTCCATCAATCACGTGTCCTTGGGATGTGCCCGTTCTGATCCACATTGGGAAATTTGCATGGATGGTGCATGATCCCTGGAGTAAGGAGGAGAAAATGAAAGCACTATTGGATGCTTTCCACCTCCCGCCTGAAGTCGTAGCAGCAGCAGGATAGCCACAATCACCTCAACTACCTATCTGTGAATACAGTGAAGGCCCCTCAGAGCCTTAGGAACCACCACTACCTAGGACCATTTGATCTTCTCTAACAACTTCACAACATCAAGGAATGTGCTATCTAATTTTTGAAAAGTTAAGTCACGGTGTTCAATTTTGTGTCCTAAACACCACCATTTTTTGTAATATGTTGACCCGTACACTTAAGCACTCCATTTTTTGTCAAGTTAGTCAATTTTTTTTGGTTGAAGAAAAGTCAATAAATAATCCCATACCTTCCTAATTTTGTAAAATAACTCAAGGACAAATTTTCATTCAGTCATGGGGGTATGATGAGTTGTGTTCTATCAATTGCATTGAAGAAACCTCGTCAATGTAACCTCATTGTTTGGGCCTCATCAACAAGGCCTAGTTGATGCATCATATCATGCATCTACATGGCCCTGTCACCATAGTGCTTGTAGTTAGCTATAAATATGCACTTGTAGCTGCATTTATGAAAAGGAGAGATTGTAGTTGTAGGGAAGCTCTTGCATTTTTTCCATTTGAAAGTTAGAATTTTTCCTTGATTGCCTGCAACAAGAGTCATTGAGTGTACGAATCTTTATTTGAACGTTGTTGTACCTAAGCACAGCAATGTGTGCGGCAATAAAGATGTGCTTTCTAATAAACCTTACAGCACTCTAGATAGATTAGCTATTTCATTGATGTATTTAATGTTCTCAATTATTTATTAAATTTTTTCCATTATTTATTAAAGATTTTCTAGTTATTACATTAATGAAACAATTAAGCTAGATAGATTACACACATAAGTACAACCACTTCAAGTGTAACACATATTCACTTGGTAATCCAATAGTGTTATTGCTTGGTATGCTTAATAGCATAATGCTTGGTCACCTAGTAGTAGATACATGGGTTTAGGATGTGTATGGAAAGTGGGATTAGATGCTTATGTTAGGATTAGTTAAATGCTAGTTAATTAGTTAATTTAGATTAGTTAATCCAATTCTTTTTATCTACATTTGAGCACCAACTTATAAAACAAAAAATGATAAAAATTGGATGTCTTAGTTGCACTTAACCATACCAATGAAAGTCACAAGTGTAATTGGAAAGACAATGATTGACCTTAAGGCTAGATTCACTTCCTAAAGGACTAGTGCTCTGAAAATGATAAATTCCATGGAATTCGACCGAGTCATGCATGAATGCTTCATGATTCATATGGTTGGGTGTAGGGGTACCTTTCTGCTCATTAGTTGCTTACACATGCATTCCTAAAAAATATCATATAAAGTAGATTTTGATTTCCATAGATGAAAAACCTCAACTATCCATGTTTGATTCTTTGTTTCTTAGTGATTCTTATATTCTTAATATTTAGATGATGTCATAATGAGTAACCAACAACTATCTTCTAATGATCCATCATCAAAGTTATGATATTGTTTATTAGTTTTAAATTTGTAAACATATAAAATAGTATCTACTAAGGATGCATGGATGAGCAACCTCTTGATATAAAAAATGTCTATTGACTATTTCTTAGATATCATTAATAGTGTTTAGTGATTATAAACACATTAACATTTCTAGGATGAATAGATGATCAACCTTAATATATGTGTCTATAATAGATCATGATAGTATGTAATTAGATTAGGGTCTATTGATAGTTCCTCATTAGTCAATATCTACTTAGACAAGTAACTAAAGTGAATACTTTAAAAGTTAGACATAATGATAGTCTTATAATTTAAGAACTTAAATATATTACTCTAATAGAGAATCTTATTTGTATAATATATGGATAAGAAACCTTCACATCTACATTTAGTATATTTTTACATGGTGGATCTTGATCAAAATAATTCTTCATTATCAATTTTATTTTTAATTTAGATTGTAGCATTTTGAAAATTTGTTACTCAAAAAAAATTATTTATAAGAAAAACCATTAATTAAATAATTTCTAATTAGAAATAAATTTATCTTGAATGACCTATCATAATCTTTGATTTATTATTTTAGATATCTAAATGGTCATTTGCAAAGAAACATTAAGTTTATTGGCTTCTGTTAGATAGTAATGTGATTATCTCTTATTGTTCTTACCTTTAATTGTTCTTCCATGCATTAGGAAAAATTTAGAGCAAGTTACAAAAACTATTCATAATGCTCTCACCCATAACTGAGATGGTTACTCTATGAATAAAAGTTATCAAGAATGGTTCAAATCAGACATATGGTAAGAAAGATATGGAGTTGTAAACTTGATGAGATAGAAAAATAGAATGAACTCTCTTTAAGTGAAATGATAGAATGAAAATTTTTTCTAATGATCTATGCATATATATATATATTATAAGAGTGACATCACAAATGTGACATTGTTGATGCAATATCACAGTCCATGTGATATCCTATCTATGATATCATCATTGAAAATTTCAAATTTTTACAAAATTTGATGGTGAACATGGATAAAATTGATAATCTTAAAGATGTAAAGATTATCCAAAATGTTCTTGATCATAGATCATCTTTAGAATATGAGAATTTGATATCAAACTATGTGAAAGGAGTTTGGACAAGGTAAGTTAATTAGGATTTCAGGAGATGGTTTGATTAAAATTGCTAAACTTATGAGTGAATATGAATATATATGGAAATAATGATGATTTCTTATGTACTCAAGAGGTATAAGATGATGTGAAATTGGTCATCAAGTATTAAACACAAGAGTTATACAAGTGGATCCTTCCCAAAGAAGGTTTTCTGTCTTTAATGCCCTTATATAACCACACCTACAAATGTCCATGGGAACTCAAGGAATTAAATGAAAATGATACAACATACAAGTTAGTATTTCTCCAATAAGAAAATAATACTATATTATATAAAACCATCAAGTTAGAATTATATATAATAGTGAGGTGGAATGGTAGTACTAGGGATTGTAGACGATGGAATGTGAGATGTCTTACCATAAGCATAATGAGTTCTATGTGTGCTACATGGTTAAAATAATCATTAGAGTTTCCATCCAAGATCTAAACTTAGCCCATACCACTTACCAGTGACATCACATTATACCATCCCTAAAATTGACAACCATAAGATAATCACAACTACAAGAAATATCACTACTTGATAAAGAAGTACTATGAATCCATTTATTAACTACATAGTTTATTTGAAAGGAGATTTAGCCCTTGGATAGAGAAATGCCCTCAGGCATGGGTAACATGTCTTTCTAGCTCCATAGCCAATGTGAGTTCAAGAAACCTTAAAATTTTAGAGAGGTCACCTACCTATAGGCATGGGTAGTATATCTTTCTAGTGGAACCCCCAAACATCTTTCTTATTTGTATTTATAATGTTATTACTATGTCAACCTTACCAAAGGACTATCTTAAACCATGGGTGACATGTCTTTCTAGTGACATGGTAATGCAACACTTATTTTAAATATGCTTTCATTTTTTTATTAGAACTAAAGTAAATAATACAACTTAACAACATAATAAGACTCATACTAGTAGCCTTAAAGAATCCACAAATATCCTTGATGTCACTCTTTTAATTCCTACTTGGTTCTTCATTTTTCCATCTAGACATAATGATCATAAGTTTATTTTAGTTTTATTGTGATGAGAATATCATGATGTCTATGCCAAGAACCTCTTATTATTGAAATGAGTGGATGGATGACATGGTCTCACTATATATACAATTAGTGCTCTAATGATTTGATAACATAGGATCAAATTCTTATTCTTATACCTACATCCTATTTATTCCTTAACACTTTATTAAAAAGATTAACAAAAATATGTACATGAAAAATGGTAAAACTATAAAAAGAATGAGAAAAATTTAAGAATAAAGAAATGTATAAAGAATTTGAAAGATATTAAGGAATGAAAATTGATAAGAAATGTGAAAAATATAAAAGAATAGAAAGGATATTAAAGAATGTAGAAAATGGAAAACAATTATTTAAAAATGCAAAAAGAGTATTTGGGGCCTTATTATAAAAGATAACACCCCCAAAATTGTCATCTAAGATGGAAATTTGGAAAATTGAATGGGATGTGGTTCAATGTTTGAGGTAGAATCTTTGAAAGAATGAAAGTCATAGAATGGTTTGAAATGTTGAATGTTGATAAGGATTAACTATTGTGACTTGGTTGGGTGTTAAATTTGCATGGAACTTGATTGATATGTAGTATGGACAATATAGGATCCTTTCCATAAAACTTGAAACTTCATATTTTATGGAACATGATTTGGGTTATAGTAGAGAACTCTATCTCTAGGCTTAATAGAAACATATCTAATCTTGGTGTCATGTCAATGTTTGCAATACTTTTTATAAAATTCATTACTCATTTGGGCTTCTTGTCAATTTTCATCCACTAGATTAAGATTCATTGCTCATTCCTTTTAGGCTTAGTTTAAATCTAGGTTAATTGTACATGTAGTTAAAAGGATATTTATCGCTACATGGATCAGTAGAGTAGGTAATTTTTCAAAGAATAACTTATATGGTAAATATGCTATAGGAAGTTTCCAAGTTAATTGGTATGCCCATATAGCATCATTAATTTTAGTGCTCCAGTCCTTCCTATATCTACTAATATTTCTAGTTAATATTCATGTAATCTCTCTATTAGTTAATTTATGATTCACATCAATTTTTACATTAACTTCTTAAATGTAGCTACCTAATATTAACATCCATGGCACTTTAAATCTATTCATCACATGTTCGTAGAAGAACTTTCAAACTATTGTGGTTGTACATTCTTTAACTATGGCTACTTATGCCCACTTAGTATAGGAATCAATGGTCACTATGATATAGGACTTTCCATTTGACATTGGTATGATGGGTTCCATAAAGTCAATTCTCAAACTAGCTAACACTTCTAATGATTGTATCCATTGTTTTAATCCTTCATGTTTGACCATCAATCCTCCATCTCTTTGGCATCTTTCATATGATTATAAAAATCGATGTGCATCCCTAAATATGGTAGGCCAAAAGTAGCTTTCCATCATCATTTTTAGTACTATTCTTCATCCTACGTAATGATCACCACATGGTTCTTCATGTACATATTGCAAAACTCCTTGTTTACTCTCTTTTGCAACACACCATTGTATTAAACCATCTATACATATCTTATAAATATTTCTTTTGATTTATATATATCATTTTACTTTATGGAGAAACTATTGTTTTTGCTTCTTATCCCATTTAACAAGAAGATCTTGTATAGTTAGATATATCATATAATCAACAATACATAACTTTATTTCTTAATCTACAACAATTGCTATCTTTATGAATAAGGTTTCATTGGAAAATTGATCTATTAATGATTCTTCATTTTCTTGAGAATCTCATCTTCATCTTGATTCATGATTAGCTATAACATTCTTAATCCCTTTTCTATCAATTATTGTTATGTCAAATTCTTGTAGTATCAGTAGTCATCTTATCATCCTTGGATCAATAGCTAGTTTTTTCATTAAAAATATGATTGCACTATGATCTATATGAACATAGATTAGATTCTAGAGCACATAATGTCTAACTTTCTCTAGTGTGTATACCACTACCATAAGCTCCTTTTTTATGGTGGTATAGTTAAGCTGTGTTTTGGTAATGCTTCTACTAGTGCAATGTGCATAATATTATCATTTTTGATCATCTATTTGGGTCAACATTGCTCCTAATGCATAGTTTGAAGCATTATTGAGGATGTGAAAAGGCTTGGATCAATCTGGAGCTTTGAGGATTTGTGTCTCTATTAGTTCCTACTTCAGGTTCTTAAATGTCTTCTTACATTGCTTGGACCACTAGAATGGTGCATCTTTTCTTGTTATTTCAACAAGAAGTTTTGTAAT
The DNA here is from genome assembly GCA_015680685.1 of Gnetum montanum. Taxonomy (NCBI): domain Eukaryota; kingdom Viridiplantae; phylum Streptophyta; class Gnetopsida; order Gnetales; family Gnetaceae; genus Gnetum; species Gnetum montanum. The sequence goes on from MNCI01028072.1 coordinate 954,065, forward strand.
CTTTGAAAAATCTTCAATAAATATTTTGCAGTATCCTATATGGCCAAGGAATGATTAAGCATCTTTAACTGTTTGTGGCCTTTGAATAATGTTTTGAATGACTATAATCTTATATGGATCTACCTCAATTCCTTTGTAGAATCCTTGTATCCTAGAACTATGTAATCTAGACCATTAAGTGGATTTTCTACCAGTTGAGCTTTAAATTTTTCTTAACACATCATTTCAAAACCTTCTCTAAATGATCCAAAGCTTGTTTGGAGTCACGTTCGTATGTAGAGAAATCATCCATAGATACCTTAACTCCATTACCAATATATTTATGTGATCAACTACAACATAAATGTAATTTTATCAACTAGTTCCATGCATATGTGATTAAGATTATTTAAACTAGTAATCATAAATGCTAATATTGATAAAGAGTAGAAGAGAAAATTATTGGAAATGATAAAAAATGGCCAATTACATTCACACTTGTAATTTTATCAACTAGTTCCATGCATATGTTGGATTCTAACTATTCTTTATTAATTAGCCATTTGATGCCTTCTTGTTTGGTGGTTACTACATATAGACATTTATGTACACACATATCTTCAACACATTTTTTGCATGTTGTGATGGCATCTTGACTTGTGGTCTAAAATTTCTACATGTAATTGCACCTGTTATCATTCCATGCAATACATGAAACTCTACACTTTGAATAATTCTAGCTTCATCTTCCTTGAAAATTTATAAGAATCAGTCTCTGATCCCCAACTTACCATCCATGATAATAGCCATGTTCTTTCCATGATGATAGAAAATTCAGCTTTATTCATCCCCATGTGGATAACCAGAAAATCAATAGAATAAGATCAACCACGTATGGTGGTTACTATGTCTTCCACTTGTCCAAGTGGAATAGTAATACATAGGTTAACCATCTCAAGTCAAATATATCTTTTCTTTAATGGAGATAGATTATAGGCCTTGTACATATCTTGAGAGAAAATATTTACTCCTAACCTAGAATCTAGTAGAGCCTTGAATACCTTGTGTCCTACTATTTGGAGATAAACTAAAGGACTTCTTAGATCTATTATTTTCTTAAGAAGTGCTCTTGCCTTTAACTATTATGTTATTGTCTATATAAGCATGATAGTGATTAAGTTTGTTTCTACTAATATTGGAAGCATTGTATTATTTTGAAGACTTTGTGTGGAAGGACTAGCAATGGATGAAGTTCTTATCCTTTAAATATTTTCTAAACTTGCCCTGAAAAAAAGGACATTTCCTAGATCTTAATTCACTTGTATTTGTAATATCCTCTTATGTAGTGACTACCCTAATAGCACTATTTTTCTATGATTATGTTGATAATTCCCATTGCAATACCAGTGGTGGTATTGGTGGTAATGGATTAGGAGCTTGGTAAGATGGACCAAATGCTGGTTGAGACATATAAGAATAAGCATCCATGCATGAGTTTGTGGATCTATGATATTTGGATTGATATTAGGAAGAGAAGACATAAATAGAAGTGCTTCAAGAAGATATAGAACATTGTACATAATATCTATAAGGATCTAGTTGTCTATATGAATATTGTTTCCTTGGTGGTGGCATTCCCCATAATTGTGGTTATTACCACTACTACTAGTATTGTTCTTATAGTTGATGATGTACCCCCAATTGGATAATATTATTGTTGGTATGATTACCTATAGTTACCTTGTGAGTAAGGTAATCACCTAAACATTTGTTTCTTAACCAACTTTAGATTTAGTAGATGTACCCTGGTCTATTGTAAGTGAGCCATGACATGACAACTTTCCTTAAAATGTTCATATTCATACACTTTACAACCTATGTTATCTTTAGCACTTTAGTCCATTACATCCTCTACGATAACAAAAGTTTCTTTGTTTTTAAAATTCTTACATCCATTGTCATTTTTCTTCTTTCTATTCTTATTTGTATTAAAGGCATGTTCAATTTTTTCTCAACTATTTTAAGTGTTGTAGCAAATTTTTTGTTCATAAAATCCTACACTTTATCTACCTTTGTTATGATGTCATTCACTGATTTTTGGATAGGCAAATTCTTTCATTGAATTACATCTTTGAATATTTCTTCTTCTTACATTTCACATATCCTTATGTCTCTCTTTTTTTTATGATAGCTAGGTCTCTATTATACTCTTCAGCTAATTCTCTTTTTCATAACTCCCCTTCTTCTTTTTCTACTTGGTCTAGTAACCTTTAAATTCAATGGGATGTCATCTCTGATAATCTACCTTGAGCATATATTCCAAGGGCCTCTTGAGTTTTATTTCTTAACCTATAAAAAATGTGTTGTAGTTGTTCCCTTTAAGAAAACACATGGCCTTGGTATCTATGTAATAATACATAGTATCTACCCATTGTTATATCAAGGAATCAATGTATTCCTTAATTTTATCCTTGGATTTGTTTCCTCAAATTTGATACTCTAGAATAAGTCTGATATTTGTCTTTGAAAACTTCAAACATAGTACTCCATCTTCTAATTGATTTTAATTCAAGGGATTTGTACTAGCTCTCTACTTTTTTTATGACTATTCTGAAAAATAGCTTTAATTTTTGTCAATCATTTTCTGTATTTTATAGGAAATAGGCGTTATGGAAGGCTTGGAGGTAATGTTATGGATCTGCATTATACTTGCCTTCAAACTTTGCAATATTGTTCATGTCAAGTTGCTTGATGCAACTATCCCTTAATATCTAGTAGGCATATACACTACTTCCTTGATATTGATCATGTTCTGAGTGGCTAATAAAGGTTCTTCATTGCCTTCATGTTTGTAGGATTAGTTGTAGTGATAATCCCTTTAATGCTCATGATGTTTTCTTCTTTCATGTATAAACTTTCCTCATTTATCTTCATCATCATCATTTTCTATATTAGGATGTCTCCTTCTATCTGCATGTCTCCCATGATCTCTTCTCCTTTTCCTATCATGATTCATTAGTCTTCATTTGCTCCTATTAGAATCTATTAATAAGTATGAGAAAAAATATGGAAGAGTTGGAGAATGGTGCAAACTAGTTCTCTTTCTATGAATCCTTGATTCATCTCTTCTAGATCTATCAACGATTTTAGACCTTGAATTTCTCTAAATTTTTGCATCCTTCTCATCTATTCTAGGGGTTTAGCAAGGGTTGAATCTAGCTTCATTTTTACAAGATCTTCAATGCATATTACTAGTATTTGGAAATTAGAATTATGAGTCTGATAGAGCTTTTCAGCCTTGGATGAAGCATCTTCTTTTTCTTCAAGGATAATTATCTGTGGTGCTCTCTTCCATTTCTTTTGCTCATCTCTTATCTCCATAATAGCATCCCTTCTTACTTTAGCCTTTTTTGGCTAATATGACCTAGCCATATCTTTGGTAACTTCACACCCTTCTTGTATGTGGCCAAGATTTGATCTCATGAGGGCTACTTGAAATATTGATGGTGTTAAAGTTTAGGTGGCAAGACAAGATTACCCTATAAGTCTCTCCATCTAAGTTATTCATCCTAGTGGAAAATGAATGTGAAATTATAATAATAAGGATCAGTATGAGTATATGAAATTCTTATGTGCATTAGTGCACTCCAATCTTCTTCATTGTATTCTCTATCATTATTTTCATTAAGATCATTGAAGGTGGAGATTTAAATTTTGCTATGGAAGCCATTTTAATTTTTTTGATGCTTAATTATGTGTACATTTTGAGAAATTATTCTAAGTATGAAAGATATACTTTGTGATTCTTGATACAACGAATCATGTAAAATTAACTAACTAGCAAACATTGATACATCCCTAGTAATGATGTCAATGATGAGTGGTTGGATGTTCAAACATTCAACCATACAAGTCACAAATGTTCACATGTCACTAGATCATAATCCATGAATGGACAATGTAAGTATGCTAGTGAGTTGAAAGTAAGTTCATGATCATTGTTTACCCACTTAGAGTTAGCGAAGTGAAAAATGTATGGTTTAACTCTTAGTGAGGTATATGATAAAATGGTGTTGTTTGCTCTTGAAAATACTAAGTGTAAAAATGGTTGAGGTAAATATAATTTCTATTTCTAAGTACAATGGAAATGTAAAGTTATTCTATCCTATGATGATAACTATCTATTCTTGGGATTTTGTGTATGTCCTAGGATGATGTAACTATTACTAAGATTATCAAGCAATTATACTTTATGCTCGAAACTAGTCGTACTTATTCCACCTTACTAATGAACATTGGAATAGTAAATGATTTAGAAAATATAAATAACTTAGTAAAAGTAAACATTATGAAAAAGTTAATCTATTCTAAGTGATATGTTACAATGATGAAGAACAATTGCAATCTTTATTGTTGTTCATGAATTGTATCCAGAAATAATCCACTTGGATAAAGATTTCATACAAATATAAATTACCATACTATGGGCATTCACTCTGACTCTAACTTCAAGAAAATAAATTGCAATAATTTTATTAAGTACTGGATGTAAAACTTATTTTTGATGTAATAGTGGACTCATATGTATAGTCATGAACATGGTTCACTACATCGTAACTCCAATGTTGTGTGTAAGGCTACGATATCATAGATGTGATTTTGTAGTCTTTTATAATAATATTTTATCAAATACTGAGGAGAAGGTTAAGACAACATCATCCACTGAGTATTGGTCTCCCTATAGATCTTATAGTAATAACCTTTATTGGTTGAGTAGGGATGAGATGATCTTATGACTAGATTTAATCCCTTAACCTTACCAATGTATAGGATGAGTAACACTAAGTTACAGGGGTTATGTGTTTAAGAGCAACAATTTTCGAATTAGGTCATAGTTATTAACCTTCTCAATGAAACTTAACAATGACTTTCATTAATTAACATATCCAACATCACTACAACATGGGTAAGATTTACCTAGGCCAATGTATCCTTATCTTTCCAGCATTTTTTGCAATTGATATACCTGGTTGAGGCATAATCAAACTATTCAGTGATATCCATGAATGTCTATGGATCATCTCAGACATAAGGCATATCTCATTATGGTAGTTCATAAATATCCTAGATCATGGCTTTCTAATTTGTCATTATATTAGAGTTGGTTCTTGGTTCTGATTAGCCCTTGGTTGTGGTTTGCTCTAATATCAAATTTGACATCCCATTCCTAGATGTCATGGCAAACATCAAATATATGTTACATTTTACATTATGCATAAAGAAAATAACATGAAAATGGAAAAGAAAAGTAAATATAAATGCTTTATTAATATGGAATAATGTATTTGGGTCATGTTTTAAGGATTCCTTAGGTTTATTTCTCTTTAGCATCTATCCCTTAGAGGCTATCCAGCACTACCACCATGGTTAGACCTATAACTAGCAAAAAATGATGGCTAGTCACCTTCCTTTCTCGCTTTACCTAGCACATGTTACTCACCTTTACCAGCTCTACAACTCCATGCTGATATGACCTCTGATGCTTAGGTAGAAATACATTAGGTCAAATCCTTAAAGATCACCTTTAGAGACATGTTCATTATTTCCATGTGTCCTTTTGGGTCTTAATTACAACTCCTCATTTTAGGTCTTATTACAATAATTACGAGACTTGTTATGAAGACACACCATCTTCATTATGCAGCGACATCATTTTGGAATAGAAACATAACATTTACCACAACATTAGAAGTTATATTTTAATATTAATGTCTTGTTGCTCTACTTTCTTGAAAATCATTCTCACTATCTACAAAACTATTTTACAAAGACTACTATTGAGAATTCAACCCAAAATAAACATACAATAACTTATGAATGCTCCCACAACCAAAACAATCTATATAGTATGCCAAGAATAAGAAATATCCAATGCAATGTAGAATTCTAAAAATTTAAAATAACATAAAAAAATTTACTTAGTATGTAAGGAAAATATCTACTACATAAATGCATAAGAAATGATGATTTACGAAAAAAGTTCATAAATTAGCATTTAGAAGCATCTCGGTGTATGATGCAAACCATTATGGCCATAACTTAATAATCAACATGATAATACTTCATGATTGGAAATAAACTCAACTATCAATAAAATTTTCTAGACTACTCAAAATGCAATGTTAGAACTTCATGCTATAAAGATAGAGCATCACCCTAGATACTAGGAGGCAAGGCATCAGGGAATTATCCATGTTGGTTGCCCACATACATAATTTCAAATGTCAACAAAAAAAATTACTAATTCAACTAGAGACATCTCATACTTGGAACATCCCAATAACAAACCATTAGTGTACTACTTAAATGTTTCTCTATGCTAATGTGGTGCATTTCTGCAACATCAACAATACGAAGATATGTCTAGTGATAAAACAATCATAATGTTATTTCTTATAATCACATTTCCTTATAGATACTTTAAAAATTCCATCCATATGACATGGTTGTATCTTAAGAGGGCATCGAACGTAAAATAATCACACATGAAAAAACCAAGAAAATGTATTACATATATCATAGAAACAATGCAACATCTTAGATCATCTATTTCAAATTGACCTATACTACTCATATTTGTCAATGCTAGTCAACCAACATAAAATGAAATACATGATTATCCATGCACGCTAAAAAACTAGACATATATACTTTCCAATAGATTTCTCACTCATGGTTTATTTCTTTTTAATAAATACTTCTTTCCTCTATACCAAGAAGCATTGAAATTAAGTTAGAGTAGGATCATTATTTTCTTTGACTATAACATCAAAAATTGTTGACTATAACAACTTTGCACTATGATAATTAACAAATAAGTTGTTGAAGATGTTACCATCATAATCACCAAGTGGAAAAGTGAGAATGTACAACATCAAAATACCACAATGCCCAATTAATCCACTTGGACACTATGCTGATTAACTCATCATGGATTTCTATTAAATCTAACATAGCACACACTATCCTATCATTTTTTTTTTCAATTTCATAATAAAAGTTACAACCTATGTGTACATATAAAAAGTAAACAACCATGTGGTATGATGCACTAGAAGGTCCTAGTAAGCATCATTAATAACATACCATCTATCACAACTCATAAAACCAAACCACACCATAAAGGGACCTCCCACTTATGGCTTACTCTCAAATATTGTTCATGTGAATAATACTTGAAAAAATAGCATTATAGGTAATTAAATAGTGCAACCCATATAGATATGGCAAAACATCAAAGCAACACACCTTAGAGATTTGCATCTACTACAACATTAGAATACATAACATGAGGTAACCTATTTATTCAAATAACATTTAAGCACATATGGCCTACATATGTAACTGATTAACATTCAATACATGGAAACATTAAAAGATAATTAGAAGGATAGTAAACCTTGGATGATATTGCTAGAAAAATTTTAAGATTGTGACAAATGTAGGATTGATCCTAATGCCTAAATATTCTTATGTAACTAAAGAACCTATCTAAAGAAGATCTATTATAACTATAAATTTGTACTTGAACCTAAAACAAGATACTAATGATAATATAACTAGATTATATATATTTTATTGGCCAAGAGCCAAAAGGCTTAAGGCCTACTCTCAACTTTTAAAATGCATCATGCAAAAAATAAAACACTTTCTATACACTACTTTTTTGTTAGCCCTACCCTCTGAATCTAAACACTATAGTTTCTAAATCCCCATCTCCTACTTTATCCTCTACTACCAAGTTAGAAATAAATAACAAACAACCATAAACTACTTTTCCATTCCTACCATCCTATCAAATACTTTTTTCTTTCACTAAAAAAAACCCTACCCATCACAACTTATTATGCATGATAGCTTATTGTTTGTAATTTCTGCTGGATTTGATCCAACTCTCTCCTCATGATACGCTACACCCCACCAAATATGATCCTACTCTCTACTAATCATAGTCTGCTTTGCATCATAATTTCTACTATCTATTGTTTCAAGTATGTTCAATCTTCATCTTTTTGGTAGATTGAAAAAAATGAAAATAAAAAATAACAACAAAAAATAAAAGAAATAATACTTGAAAATGATTTAACCTTGTTGGAAATTTTATTGGCTATGTCTTGGTTGATTAGAGGTAAAAGTTATAAGACATTAATTTTCAAACTAGATCAAAGTTATAGGATTTTAATCTTTGACATGTCAAATTTATCCACAGTTGCAACAAAGAATTGGTAGTTCATATGGATAACATTAAAGTAAGTCTAGTATATATCTTATTTGAAACTTTTGTTCATATATATTCTAGCACAAATGTAGTTTTATAAATCTTACTTATTTTATATCACTTTTTTTGGGTATCCACCAATGCTATGTCAGACCTTTAAGTTGTTGAATAGCTAATTTAGTACACTCATGAGAATTACAACCTAAGACTTGAAACAACATCTTCATTCCTCCAAGCACCCTTGTAGCTACATAGGAATTATCATATCCCATGAAGTTTGAGGGGTTCAAACTCTAGAATTTGGCTAACAACTATAGGCTATGATGAGTAGAGAGTAGGGCAAATCTAGTAGAGAGTAGGCTATGATTAGGAGAGAGTAGTGTTAGATCTAGTGAAAACCACAAAAAAATGAGAAATCAAAGAACACATTTAATAAAGAAAATAAAAAAAATTTAAGATTAAACATATCTGAAATAGCAAATAATGAAAATTACAAATAGTAGGCTATGATGGAGAGTAGGATGTGATGAGTAGAGAGCAGGGTTAGATCTAGTCGAAAGTAGGGTATAATGAGCATAAAGTAGGATAATCAACTATTAAAATTATAGATAGTAGAAATTACAAATAGTAGACTATGATGTAGAGCATGCAATGATGAGTAGAGAGAAAGGTCATATCTAGTGAAAATCATAAACAAAATAAGAAATCGAAGAGCATGATGAATCAAGAAAATTAAAAAAAAAATTCAAGATTGAACATATCTAAAACAACAAATAGTAGAAATTGCAACTAGCATGCTACAATGCAAAGCAAGATGTGATAAGTAGAGAGTAAGGTCAGATCTAGTAGAGACTAGGTTATGATTAGTGGAGAGTATACTATGATTAATAAAGAGTAGGATCAAATCTAATGAAAATCAAAAATAAAATGAGATATTGAAGAACGCAATGAATTAGGAAAATGAAAAAAAAAATATTAAACATACATAAAATAACATACAAAAGAAATTGTAATGTAGATCAAGCTATGATGAGCAAATATCAAGGTTTAATTTGGTAGAGAGAATGCTATGATGAGCAAAGATTAGATTTAGATCTAATAGAAATCACAAATAATAGGCTATGATACACGGTAGGATGTGATGAGTAGAGTTTATGATGAGAGGAAGAAAGTACTTGATAGGGGATGGGGATGGAAAATTTGTTTAATTTATTAGTACTATCCCCTTCACTATTAACTATTAAAATTAAACATACTAAAATAGTAGATATCAGAAATTGCAAATAGTAAGCTATGATGAGCAAAGAGAAAGGTCATATCCAATGAAGAGAAAGTTGTGATTAGCAAAGAGTAGGGTCAGATCTAGCTAAAATCACAAATAAAATGAGAAATCAAAAAAATAAAATTCAAGATTGAACATACCTAAATTAATAGATAATAGAAACTAAAAATAGTAGGATGTAATGTAGAGTAAGCTCTAATGAGCATAAAGCAGAATTATATCTAATAGAGAGTAGGCTATAATTGGTGAAGATCAAGTTCTGATTAGTAGAGATCAAGATCAGATCTAGTGGCAATGACAAACAAAATGAGAAATCAAAGAATATCATAAGTTTATAAAATGAAAAAATAAAATTCAAGATTCAACATAGCTAAAATACCAAACAGCAAAAATTGTAATACAAAGTAGGTTGAGGTGAGTAGAGAGTTGGATCAAATCCAACGTAGAGTAAGCTATGATAAGCAAAGAGTAGGGTTAGATCTAATGAAACTTATAAAAAATAGGCTATTATGCATAGTAAGCTATGATTAGTAAAGTTTCTAGTAAGAAGAAGAAATTAGTTGATAGGAAAAAATTTCAACTTAGAGTAAGAGTCTGAAATGAAGGATGGATAGGTGTAGATGGTATTATCGACAATGTTGGTAGTATGGTCTTATTAAACATCCTTAAGGCAACATCTTCTTCAGATGAAATGAAGTGTATTATTTAAGGCATTTTCTAAATGGTTGAGAAGTCAAACATGAATTGACTTTTGCAAGTCATATACTCTCAGCTACCTTATATCTAAAATAATCTTATTTAATGTCATCGTTACCCTTACATGAAGCTTCTCTTCCTTTGTATTTCTTTTCTTTCTGTTTATCTTTTTTGTCTACTCATTTTCCTTTTCTCTTTATTTTTTTTCATTATTTTATCATAGAATTTTTATTAATGTTATCTTAGTATTTTATTTAACAATTGTTGAATATAGCTGTTTGTGATAGACATTTTCATTTTCTCTTGCTAGCTTCTTTCTACAATTATTTTTGTCTCTATGCATTTCTAGTTAAATGCTTTAGTAGTTATTCTTCTTTGTTGGAGATTTGCAAAGTTGGTATATAGGAAGAGAGAATTAGTGAAAAATATACAATTTCAGAAGAAGGTTGAGTATACATAGGTCAGTAGAATAGTTTTAATTTTATTTACAACAATTTAATTAGGGGGCATTTGTATTATTATTGTATTTTTATAAGGGGTATATATTGTAGTATTAGTTTTTAATCATAAGTTATTTTTTCAATTTAGCAATTTGTTTAGGGGTTATGGGTATTATGTTGTTATTATTATAAGGGTGTATGTAGTGTTACCATGGCCATTCAGCAGTCAGCATTACTTGGTTTGCATAATGAAGATTGTCAAGCTCCATATACTCCTTCATCTCCTCGATCTGCAACTCCTTCATGTAAATTTCCACTTTGTTGTAGTCATTGAGCCCATCAAAGATAAGCTACCAGATATCACCTCCTTCCTTGAGGTATTGGAAGGCCTCATTAACTTTTTCCTTCATCATCTAGATGTGTTTTTCATTAATCTCTTTATGTAGATTGACTTGATCTCTATAGTGATTTTTTACTCTCTCAAATTTGAGAGCCTCATTTTTCTAGGTGGCTATCTCTATTGTAGAATTTTGGCAATGAGCTCAAACATCCTCCATGGATAGATTTCTATTTTTAGCTACCAATATCCTCAATTTAGTGTTCACTCTAGCTAGCTGTTCCTGCTATTAATGGATCAACATTCCATAGATGATGATTCTCTACAATCAGAATCACATTCTCTTTGTGAGTCTATTCCAAGGCCTTTTGGATATTATGCATTGTGGCATTGGCTAAGGACTAATTAAAGACCATTTTCTCCTTGGCATTCTCAACCTTTTTGAGCTTGTCCTAAAGCTATTTGAAAGCTTCATCATGTGTTAATATAGGGTTGGGAAACATAGGATCAACAAGACAAGCTCTTAATTCAGCAACCTCCATAGCCAAGCCTTGGTTTTGCTCTTGGGTTATTTTGAGTTGTCCATTCAATATAATGCACTTTCTCTTAACTTCTAATAGCTCCAACTAGGTTTTAGTGATTGTATCTAGAAGATCAAAGATATCCAAAATTAGTTATCTAGTTTCCACGAATTGGTCCAACAACTCCTTGTTCTGGGCTACACTTAATCTATCGTGAACTATTCCTATAGATGTCTATACATCTCTGAGTGTAAAAACATCTAGTACAAACACCACAAGTGCATTCAATGCTTTAGTAATTCTATCAGTAACCACTACTACTACTGTCTGTTGATCATGATGCTACATCACCAAGACAATTGCCCCCTCGCCCTCCTCTAAATGAATTCCTATGGGAGGAAGTTGTGGCCTTGAGGGAAAAGGTTTAAAGGTAGGAGGATATAATAAGGAATCTCAAAGATCATAAAGACTTTGTGGAAACCCAAGCGGCTAACTTGGGGGAGTTACAAACTAAGGAGATCACTTGGTCCTACTACTAGCATGTCATTCTAGACAAAGTAGTGATCCTATGAGAGATGGTAGAGTGACATATGCAAATGGACCTCATCTCCCAAAAGGTTGTGAACTGGAAGGATCATTGTGCTTGGGTCCTAGAGTGGGACAAGATACAAAAGGCCCACAAGCATTAGTATAAGGCCGATTGTGAGGCCTACCAAAGGGGGCTTACGGAGAAGTTAATTGGACAGCACAAGAGAGAGCTATTCATCTAGGGGATCTAGACAGAGAGTGTTTATCAAGTATTTAAAAGTACTCTCAAGGTGGAGCAATCCCCTACTCTTCAGATCACTACCATTGTGGGTGAGACTGCTATAACTACTGTTATTCATGAGCCCCCTACTTAGACTCCTATAGATAGATCCAGCATTCTTTTTTATGTTGATCTTAGAGATGTTGACTAGGTTAACATGATGGAGGAATAGATCCTCTATCATTTGGATGAAGGCCTTCCCCATCTATCCTCAAAAGAGATGGAGCTAGACCCTTTGCATGTTTGATATATTTTGCACTTTAGTCTTTGTTTTAAGTCATAATTTTGGCTATGGGTTACTAATTGACTATATGTTGTTGCATTTAAGGCCTTGAGAAACATTGGGAGCTCCAATGGTGAGGGTGGAAATGATCCACCACTTCCTCCTTTGGATGCCACTTAGCAACCTCCTTCAATTTAGTTTGTTGGCTATTTTTTTTATTATTATGTTGATGGCCATTGTCAGTCAAAATTATGTTATAGATGGTTATATTTTTGGCATCATTGCTACATGTTGTGGTTATGGCTATATGTTATGAACATTTTAATTTTAAATTTAAATATTATTATTTTTCTATATTTATAGTAGTAGTAGATATTGTAAATGTTCTAAACTTTGAAAATGACTATGTTGACATTTTTGGTTATGGCTAATCGATGTGATAATAGGCTAAGCAAAGAGAGATGTAATAATAAAATGGACTTTTACTATTTTTAGGCCATTGTGGGCATAGGTTATATAATTTTTCTAGTTTAATACAATGGGAGGCCATCATGCCAATTTAACATCTTAGTGGACAAGAATGCCAATTTAAGGTCCTAGTGGACTATACTATCAGTTTTAGGCCTTAGCAGGTCGTAATGCCAATTTAACATCTTAGGAGACCATAGTGGTAGTTTTAAGCCTTAGTGGGCCATAATGCCAATTTAATGTCTTAGTGGACCATAATGTTAGTTTTAGGACTTAGTGGGCCAAGAATAAAAGAGTTTCTTTTTAATATTTAAAACATTAAGTAAAAATGCAAATAAATTTAGGTTACATGCATAGGCTATATGCATAAAATGACAAAGGTATAATAAATTGCAAAAGAAAAATAAGGCTATTTGGCTATCATTGTATTTGGTCATAGAGGCATGGGTAATAAATCAAATATTATCATAGCTTGTTCAAGATAAATTTGTTTTCAATTGTTAGAAATTATTCAATTAAGGATTTTTTCTTATAAAGGGTTTTATTTGAGTAACAAGTTTTTCTAGATTTATCATCCAAATTAAAAATAAAGTTAATAATGAAAAATGATTTTGATCAAAACCCAAAATATAAAGAAGGATTTTGAACCATTAGGAATTTTTTCTAAATTTTTTTGAGTAATCTTAAAATTCTATATGATTGCAAATGCTAGCAAAGAGACTCACAGCTAGAAGACCATCACAACCAAGGGAGAAAAGACCTAGAGGAAAAGGTAAAGGATAAGACATAAAACAAACTCCTCCTATGGAGCAAGAGCCATAATCCTATAGAATTCATCAGCCCACACCTATAATAGGACAATCTTTGCAAGTAAAAGCTTATGTACCACTAGTACCAAAATGAGGAAAATAGCTAAAACTCTCAAATGAGTGTCTTCAAGCTATTTAGGAGAAGTTCATCATGTCCATTGTCACAGTGGAATTAAACTTTGGAACCTTCATGAAATTTTCATCTATGAAGGTTTGTGAATGACTACAAGCCTCTCCTTTATGATCCATAATCTCAAGAAATGACAAATGGTACTTGGAAGTAGTCCATCAATTTTGAAAAAACAAAAATGATGATATGATTATGAAGATCAAATTAGTGATCATGTCCTCTTCAATTGAAGCAATCGATAAGATACTAAATTGACCAATTGTCAAGGCCAACATCACTCAAATATCTATAAGGTCCATCACAAATGCATAAAACCTATGACTATAGAGGGCATATGAAACCATAGAAAAGAAATACAGTGGATTATCTACTACTAAGAAGATCTACTTTAAGACTGGAATATAGCACATATTTCCAACAAATAGGCTCAATCGAATTTCCACCTATCCTACCAAAGGAAGAATTATTTTGATGGGGAAATTCCAAGACAAAATTGCTCATATATTATTTTTAGAAATATAAAGAAGATTTGAAGAGAAGAAGATAAGGAAATCTACTTTTCCATTCACCTTTCTTATTAGAAATTTGTACAGACAAGTCAACATTTTGGGCTAAAATAATAATGTCCTTTGCAAAGGCCAAAACACATCATATGTTGAAATATCTAACCTAGTACCACCCAAGAAAGATCAAATAGAGAGTCCAATAGGCACTGAGGTTGTAGTAGGATCAACACTAGTGGTAAAAATTCTAGTCATAGGCACTGAACAAGTAGGACAAAATGGGCTAACTCTAGCTATAGAAAAAGTAGGACCAATTATTCCACCATCATAACAAGACTATAGAATTTCAATAAACAATCTATAGTAGATAGTAGAAATAATAAGTTGAGATAGCATGGAAGTCTTAAGTATGTATCGAGCCAGAGATAATCCTAACAGACTTGTTATATCCATAGGACTTGCAAGTGGTCAAATATATTTACAATAGAAGAGGATGATGACTCATCACAATAGATTTCAAGAAATGTTGCATCATTTCAGGTAATGTTAGAGACTAGAGAAGAAGCCACCATAATGCAACACCAAGATGCACCAGGAATAGCAGAAGTCATAACTGATCACATTAAAGAATCATGTAATATTTCCATCATGCTACTAATAGATATTACTAGAACCAAAGACATAGAAACCTTGGTCAAGACATCAATGAATCCTATAGAAAATGAAGATGTATTGGAGAGATTGTTGCAGATAAGACAAGTTATGCAATATATTTTTGATATTCTTAGTGATATCATTGCAGTATAGTCAGAGTTAATATCCATAAAACGAAAATTGATCATGGTAGAAATAAGGATTCAACATATAGAAAGTGAAGTGTAGAGATTACAAAAATAGTTAGCTGCATTGAGAACAAAAAGCTATGATCCTACATGACATATTGCACCCAACTAGTTAGCATTATTTTAAAATGAACAGATTGATTAATTGATGGTCAAACAAAAATAAATGGAGGTGGAAAAGAAGAAAGCAGTGTGGAATACCATAGTAGTAGAAGCTCAAATATATGCACATGCTAAGGCCATTGCTACATTAGAAAAGGATAATAAAAGAATTATTGTAGAGAATTTAAGGTTGACATACATTAAGAAATAAAAGAGATACTAGAAGAAAACATTCAGTAGCTTTGAAAGTAGTTCACCAGAGTCAACCTTAATATTAGACAACTAGCCCATGAAAATAGAATACTATTAATAGAAGAAATATGTGTAGTTTGACAAAACTCAGATATTGAAATTAGTGAGGATTGAGAACTAAGAAAAGGGGTTGAATAAGTTTCCAAAAATTAAAATTTCACAAACACCCAAACACAACAAATTTTACATGGTTCTCCAACTTGGATACATCCATACTTGGTTGGTAGAATCTGTGCACAGCTTTGGATTTTGTTTCTTGAAAAATATGATTTGAAGGGCACCACAACCTTTACAAGATTTGAGCTCTACTACAGAGTTTCATTGTTGAAAACTCCCTCAACCCCACAAGGTCCCAACAAGTTCAAAATGTGGTTTCAATGATCCTACAACCTTTACAAAATTGAGCTCCACTATGGAGTGTTTTGTCATTGCAAAACCACTCAGTCTCATAGGATCCTAATAAGCTCAATGAGGATGCCTTTTCGGAAGAAGCACATCAACCCCACAAGGCAATTGATGAGATGCGATATCGCATGCACCGCGATATCACGACCGTCACGATATCGCATCCCATGCGATATTGCGTACGCGATCTCGCATCGTCCCCTGTGATATCGCGTACGCGATCTCGCTGTCTGCCACCAAATCTATAAATAAGAGGTGGAACTCCCCTCATTTCCCATCCTAGGCTAGAAGTAGTGAAGCTCTGGTGGATTG
Source organism: Gnetum montanum (assembly GCA_015680685.1). Taxonomy (NCBI): domain Eukaryota; kingdom Viridiplantae; phylum Streptophyta; class Gnetopsida; order Gnetales; family Gnetaceae; genus Gnetum; species Gnetum montanum. Next base: position 970,452 of record MNCI01028072.1, read on the forward strand.
ATCACCCCAGAGATAGAATATTTTTCCATGTGTCCACAGTAGGAGTCCCCAAGTGAACGGTTCTTTATTCGAGCAGCTTTGTACCTGAATGCAAGTTGTGTACAGCAATAAAGATGAGCTTTGTGGATAAAACTTGCAGTACATGGATAGGTTTTATTACATGTCATTTATTACCTATTGTTAGCATGTCATGAGTACAACTTGGTTACGAGCATTGACGAATGTGTACGGCTAACCAAGAAATTGGCTACTCATCGCAATTAGATTCTCTCACCCTTGTCTCCTAGAATGCGGGATGAGTACGACTTGATTACAAGCATCTATGGGTGTGTACGGCTAGTCAAGGAATCAGCTACTCATCACGCTTAGGCTAGTTAGGTGCCTCAGTACGACCACTTCGAGCACGTGCATTATGTGTGGTGATCCCAGTAACAATTAGTATTTGGTAGCCACAGTTGCATAGTTCAAGGTGTGTACGGTAAGTGGGAATGGATGCTGACGCTAGTTAATTTAGACTTAGGTCCTTAGTTAGAGTTAGTTAGTTTCTCAACCCTTCACCCTTTAGCATAGGAGATAAAACCATAAAAGACCAAAAAAATCATATACCTCGGACTTACTTAA
>MNCI01028072.1:976714-994395 GCA_015680685.1 Gnetum montanum
GTCTGCGGAGTTCGACCGGATCACATGTGCTACGCTCGTTTCGTATGGTTGAGTGTAGGGGTACCTCGCCACTCATCAGCAATCAAGAAGAAGAAAAATACATAAGAAAAGAATTTAACTAAATTTATAATTCCTTATAGTTGAAGCTCAATATAACATACAACAAGTGAATGAAAGTACAATGAAGAGCAAAATACAATTACATAGAATAGATAATTAAGAGCTTGAGTGTGAATAGTTCTTACACAATTTCCAAAATTTTGATGTCTTCTTACACCTTCAAAATTTCTGAAAATTCCTTGGAATTTATGCAATGGCTACCCAACAACTAGTGTAGACATCTTCTTCAAGTTTGGGATGTCTACTTGAGATTAGCCTCTATTCAAGAGAGACGTCTCTTTGGAAAGTGGAACATCTCCTATGGGATGTCTCTAGGAAGATGTCTCCCCTGGGATAGAGATGTGTACTATTTTTAGGAGACGTCTCCTCAATTCTTGTCCTTTTTCTTACAAGGCTTTCTCCCATTAGTTTTTCTTCTTATCAACTCTTGAAGCATCTTCATTTGGTTTGTATTCTTTATTTTCATCCATACTTGTCCATGCTCTCAGCTTGTCCATGTAGTTTTCATTTTGTCATCTCATTGTAGATCTTGTTTCCTTGATTTCACATTCGTGTCCTGTAAGATCATCAAACATCACAAAAATTCTATTTTCTCTATTTTCGTTAAGGTTTTGACATACCAAAAGGTCAACAATCTCCCCCTTTTTGGGGATGTCCAAAACTTAAGAAAATGAATGAGCATAATATCATAACATTATATGATAAATAATAAAAGCACAAACATACACACATACATACAAAATAAAATTTGTCTTCATTAATGCATAAAAACCCTCGCCCTTTTTGGACAGCATCCAAAAGGAGGAGATAATGAAAAGTACCTATCCAAACATCCTTTAAAAAGAATTCCATAATATAATCTTTCATAACATCATATGACAATCTCATAGAGATACAAACATTTAGCTAAGGAAGAAAATCAATTAAAGAGTACACATCTCTTAGCATTGATTTCATAGGGCTGATGATGTCAAATTAATTTCCATTAAGAGCTACCCCCTACATATTCACAAAGTTAAAATTAATAAAGCACGACTAATCCAAGCCTTTCAATTGATATTCAATAGTATTTAAAACTAAAGCTTGAAGTCCAAAGTTTGACCCTTGAAGATCAAGTAGCTGTCTCTAAAGAAATAAGCCATTAGTAACAAATAACTAATATCTCATAGTTCTATAATTATCCAATATTCTCCTCTTTTAAAATATTAACAAAAATATAAGGCATAACAATTCCATGGCAGGTGAGTAAAAACATGCATATTCTACTTTTAAGACAAGGCAACACATCTTATCATGCTACATATATCAACTGATCCAACACAACCAAACATATCCTTAACAAGATGGTCATAAAGCAATTCGTATATAGCCATGTCAATTTTAAATACCAACACTAGGAAATACATCACAAGGTAAAATGTTCAAAAGATATCTTAACCAAAATTAAAACATACTTTTACCTTGGATACTTTATCATACTCTAAAATGAATAGTCCTTTTCTTGCTTATTTTCAGCTGTGGGTGTTGAAGTGAAAAGTCCTACTACTTGAGTGTCTTTTGGTAAAAGTCTCAAAAGACTCCTCCTACACTATAGGATGATAACTGTTGATGAGGTACAGGCTCCCCTTACATACATGCTATTGTCTTTGGTCATAATGCATCTATCGAGATATTGGTATTCTTGCATTAGGCCTTATAAGATCTCCATGCTACATAGAAATTCTAAGATCAAGTATGGAGATGAAGGTCTCCCATTAGTGATATCCTTTAAAAAATGAAGATGCTAATATTTTTAATGCTTATTACAGGTAGTATCTTCCTAGATAGTTAACAAGAAATCCCTCTTGAAAGGAAAGGACTATATGATTATACATTGAGGATGAAAAATCATAGTAGAAACTATAGTCTTAAAATTTTGTAATGAACATCCATTCTAAGTTACTTTTCGTAGAGGTGCATCCTTCAATCTCATCAATTTATGTAATAAATGTCCATTAAAATCCATGCGAGATATCTTTGAAGAAATAGTAGACATATTGCAATAGATTTCCACCTCCTAAGATAGATGTTTGCTATCAAAATGAGATATCTTAAATGTGGTTGAGATGTCTAACTATTAGAGTAGACATATATCCTGCCAGGGCCAAAAATAAAGATGCTCATCTTGAGGTTTGAAACTTCCAAACACCTTCAAAGATTCATCAAAATAAGTCTAAAACACTCCCAAACATGGAAAAACACCTTGAAATAATCATAATAAGAAAACAAACATAAACATTACACACACATTGATAATTACATAAGGGACTTGGTGATGTCTCTATAAATCTGGAGTGCCATATCAATACCAAGTTTGAAGACTTTTGAAAGAAAGGCCTTCCATTAGTATTTTCTTATGATAAAGATAAATAGTTCACATGCTCAAGGAATTTCTTTTGAAATGTTGCTTTTCTCAGAAGATACCTGAATTTCATTAAAGGTGTAAATTCAAATGCTTCAATTACCATACATAAAATTCTTTTTTTTTAAATTACACTTAAGAAAGAAGAAATGTCATATCATAGCTTGATTAGGATTATAGAACATAAGACATGTATGTTCAAATAGTAATGAATGTTAAAAAAAAATATTTTGGTCCATGAATTACAATCAAGGACTTTAAACCACTTGAAACCAATACATTCTAGTTAAGATCAAAAAACATGATTTATCAATAAGCACTTTAAAAGTAGCACAAATAGGTTATTATAGCATATTATGGTTCAACAACCTACAAGGTCAAGTGGAAATTTCTTTGGATGTTCAAAGATTTTCAATATCTTCCATTCAATCATAAAAATAAACTAATCTAGTCTAACCTCATCAATTCAAGGAATAATGATTATAACTATACTTACAGTTACTTACCTTACTTGCTAATGGAGATCAAGATATCTAAGGATAGTGGAACTAAGGTTCTTTTTTTGAAGTTCCTCCTTTCATACCAATTTTTTTTATTTCTAATGTCTTGATCCATTTCACAAAATTATTGAGAGTTCTTTCACTTTTTTTTCTTTTTTCTTGATTCTCCTCACCTTTTTTTTTCTCTTTATCCTTTTGATTTATCCTCCATTCATTTTTACCCTCGATGATTTCCTTTCTAGGTGCATTTGGGTAAGATTAAGGAGTCTTATGATACAAACAGGTGTTCATGTGATAATATTTTAAATTGAAATTCCATTTCTTATGCCCAAACCTATTACAGTAATAATGTCTAACCTTTCTATTGTGATTAAAGTGATTAAACCTTAGAGCTACTCTTGGTTGGAATGTAGTACCTATTGACACATTAATCTTTGAAGAAGCCTTTTGTTGGGATGAAGTTTGTGTAGATTCTTCTTCTTGTGAATAACATCCTAGTCCACTTTTATCATGTGGACTTCTTGCTTGCCCAAGAACTATTCAAAGTGATTCTTCTCCTTTGACAAGCCTTTCATTTATGAGTTTAGCATCTATAAGTTCTTCCTTAATCTACTCATAGGATAAGATTTATTTTGTGAGATCTAAAATCTTTATATTTAATGAAGAAATACCTTGGTCCTTGATTTTTAGTTTGTTATTTAACCTTATACAAAGATTTTGAAAAGATAGAAGTTCCTTACACAAAAAGGTCATACCTTTCTTCATCAATTTCAATTTAACAATCATCATCAAAAAGGCCAACATTGTCATTTGTGAGAGCCATATAGATGAGATGTGAATTTTTTGAGGTGTCATCTACCTCTTCCTCACTTTGGTCTCTGTCATTCCAGTTGGTGTAGATATTTTTTTCCCTTTTATCTTCTTGAGTTGATTCCTCTTTGTCATCCCAGCTTGTATAGATGTTACTTCTTCTTTCTTCACTATACTCTTTCTCTTGAAACTTGTAAGCATTGGGGCATTCATAGGTCATATGGTCTCTTCCACCACATATCCAACATTCCATAGAAAAAGTATCAAATTTTGAAAGTTTAGATTGCTTACCTCTACTCTTATCTTTGCTACCCAAAATGCTACTAATGAGTTAAGTGCATCCATCTAAGATGAATACCAAAACTATGAACCTCATTTACATAAAGAATTTTTGCATTTGAGTCTTCTAGCATGTAAAGGTGATCCCATTGAACATTGGTGACTTGATGTATGATCTTCCTTCCATTGTTCACTCTTGAGTTATTACACTCAAAAATGAGAGTACCAAGCTTCGATACCACTTGAGGATTGAGAACTTAGAAGGGGAGTTGGATAAGTTCCCCAAAATTAAAATTTCACAAACATGTGAGCACATCAAATTTTATGTGGTTCCCCAACTTGGATATATCCACATTAGGAGGGTAGAATCCTTGCACACCTCTGAACTTTGTTTCTTTAAAAATGTGGTTTGAAGGGCATCACAACCTTTACAAGATTTAAGCTCTACTATGAAGAGTTTCATCGCTGTGAAATCTCTCAACCCCACAACATTCCAACAAGCTCAAAATGTGATTTCAAGGATCCCACAACCGTTACAAAATTGAGCTATGTTGTGGAGTGTTTTGTCGCTACAAAACTACTCAATCCCACAAGATCTCAATAAGCTCAATGAGGATGCCTTCTTACAAGAAGCACATCAACCCCACAAGGCAATCAAGAAAAAGAAAAAGGAACAAGGAAAGAATGTAACTAAATACAATTAGATATAATAGACAATTAAGAGCTTAAATATGAATAGTACTTGCACAATTCCCAAGATTTTTATGTCTTCTTATAGCTTCAGACTTTCCAAAAACTCCTTGGAATTTATGCAATGGCTACCCAATAACTAATGTAGATGTCTTCTTTGAAGTTGCGGTGTCTACCTGAGATTGACCTCTATTCAGGAGAGACATCTCTTTGGAAAGTGGGACATCTTCTCTGGAATAGAGATGTCTACTGTATTTAGGAGATGTATCCTCAATTTTTTCCTTTATCTTCAGAGTCTTTCGCTAATTAGTTTGTTTTCTTATCAACTCTTGGAGCATCTTCATTTGGTCTGTAGTCTTTATTTTGTCATCTCATTGTAGATCTTGTTTCCTTGATTTCTCATTCATGTCCTACAAGATCATCGCACATCACAAACATTCTATTTTTTCATTTTCCTTAGGATCTTGACATACCAAAAGGTCAACAATCAACACATGGCAGAATGAGGCCAAGAAGTATGAAAGGCTCAAAGAGCTCTTCAAGGATCAAGTGAAAATGTATAAGTAGATCAATGAGAAAGAAATCTATATGGATAAAGCCAAGATCAATTCCATCATAGAACAAACACCTGATTGACAATCCATCTTGGATAGCCTTGTCCATGTTCATAAAGCTAAGTTGAAAATAAAGACATGTAGATACAAGACTTCACAAAGTACATGGGATTAGCAAATCTTCTTAGCCATGTTGATAGCAAGTACACCAAGGACAAAGTTGGAGTAGCATGTAGCTTAGGTATATTCCATTTATAAAAAAGAGTTTGCAAATAGAAAAGATGCACAAAAAGCTTCATAGCATAAACTTTGAATTAGAAGTATTTAAGTCTAGCTACCAAGAACATAAAGAAGTAGTAGCAAACATGGCTATAAGAATGATAGATTATCAAGAGCTATAAAAGATGGCCAAAGATTTTGAAGTAGAAATAACTTATTTTGTAGCATTGGATATTAAAGCTAATAAAATGTTTACACAACTACTATCACAACCTAAGAATTTGCAAAATTTAGTCATTTAATTTAATACATATGACTAATTCTTTAATGCTATTAGATGTGTTTCAATGAATTATCTATAATATTCTTGGTTAAATCATTAGATTACATTACTATTATTACTATTATTGTTGTTGTTGTTGGTTTTCTTACTAGTTTCTTACATAAGTGAATGCAATCCACTTCCCAAGATGTTTTGTTAAAGTTTTATATCCTTTACTCTGCTATTTTTGGAACTCAGTCATAGGTTTACTTTATATTTTATGATTAAATGCTGAAATCCAATTACCCCAGGAAGTTTTTCTTTTGTTAATTATCCTTTCTTTTTAAGTGTTTACCCATGCACATTTATGCTTTATTATACACATCTAGTCATGCATCTTTTTTTTATTACTATTTTATTATGCACATGTAATTATATAATACTCTATTCATAGAGTAATTTTGGACACTAACCTTACCCAGACCATATCCCTTATTACCTTTTATCATTAAACTAGGAATTGGAGTTCATATTTTATTATAATTAAATATTACATAAATTAGCTTTGTTAAGAAAGTACCTTAGGATGATTTCCTACCTAGAATCTAACTTTACTGATGTATCCAAGATGTGCAAAAATATAGATTTTGACCCTTGGTTCACTAAAATCGGAGTTACGATTTTCAAGATACCAAATTTTTTAGTTTACTAAAATACCATTAAAGGTTTGGCATTTGAATTGGGAGACTATGATAAGTAAAACTTAGGTGAGATTTCAGCATACAATTTAGTAAAGCACTTCATAAGGATCTTGGATCTTGTAGGTTTAAATGAAATTTGATTTGAAACCTTCATGTGCATGTTATGAGTGTCGGAGTGCAAAGTATTAGTGAAGAAGGGAAAAAAAGGGAAATGGACTTATGAAAATTCTTTATTCAAAATTAAAAATTAAAAGTCAATGCCATTTGAGAAAAAAAAAAGCACGTTCACATGCGAAGAAGCACATATATGCTATGTTATATGCATATTATGCATAATACCGTTTGCATCGCCTCTCTGCCGCTAATTTTTCCCGTTGCTTATTTTCTTGCCATTGTTTTGCAAAATTATGTTCTATCGTGTTTTCCAATAAAGATTTTCTTGCCATTGTTTTGCAAAATTATGTTCTATCGTTTTTTCCAATAAAGATTTTATTGTTCTTTTTTCTTTATTTTGAAGATAATTTGATCCGGTTTCTTCAATTTTTTCCTTATAAATAGGTAGTAGTCCTAGCTACAGTTTGAAAAAGGGTTTCAGAAAGGGTTTCAGCTACAAAAGGCAAAGCAAAGAAAAAATCAATTACGGGCATTAGGCAAAAAAGTTTATTTTATTTTCCTTTCATGTAGATGTCCCATATTACTATGACTTTTGTATCTCTCCTCTCTGCTTCTTGTTCTTTTGTTATTCTTCCACAATTTTAATTAATACATTGATATGCTATTGGACTTTTGTAACTTTTTGCTTTTTAAAAAATTGTATTTTAATCCTATTCATATCATTTTCTATCTTTTGGTGAATTTTGAAAATTGCAAAAATTATGCCTAGCTTGTCTTGGATATTTTATAAATATTTGGGATCTACTTATGACATAAACATGATTCTGCTTGAATTTTGTGGAATTTGAGCTTTTATGGATTTTTGTCCATTCTAGACATCTTTTGGACCTTTGGAATAAAATAATAATATTTGTGGGATTGATTTTTCTTAGTTGTTAGAGGGAGCTACAAATCTTTTCGATGCCTCGATGTGCATGCAATAGTGGAGTGTTCTTTAGTGGGACCCTTTGCATGGGAACAAGGATTGTTGGATGGATTTCCTATCCTAGATTTTGATTCATAAGTTCATGTGAGACTATGGATTTAGCTTAAACTTAAAATTTTTTGGGACTTAAAATTTTTTGGGGACTTAAAATTTTTTTGGGACTTAAAATTTTTTGGGACTTAAAACTTTTAGGGACTTAAAATTTTTTGAAGACTTAAAATTTTTTGGGACTTAAAATTTTTTTGGGACTTAAAATGCAGCAAGGCAAGGAACGGTAAAGCAGCTAAAAAGATTTGAACTTGAAACAAAACCTAAAAAAATTGAAACCAGAAAAAAGCTCATCAAAGCATTACATTACACTGACACAAAACGTTTTCGGGGAGTTTCACCCCTCTTCAGTGTGTTTTTGGTAATGCGGTTGAGCAGCCGAAGCTACAAAGGCAAGGGATGAGCATGCCAGTACGAAACAATTTATAATCTCCCATCTTAAAATAGGAGATAATAACAACCCACTAAAAAATAGGGGAGCCCTACTTGTGCTGGCCGAATAGGGATGGGAAGAGGTACTGGTAATTTGAAATCAGTTTTTTAAGGGCGATCTGTCAAAGTCAACAAGGGTCGGATCTTTTGGCAGAGCCAACAAAGTGTAGGGTTTAGGAATGCCCTCATGTTTATTCAATGGACATGAGGTGTCCAACCACACAACAACAAAGACAGACAAGATCGCAGGTGCACGTTGACAACAAAAAAAGGGGGGAGGGAGAAAAGGGGGAATCCATGAAAAATAGTAGCAATGGTGGAAGCGGCAGCAGCTACAAAAGCGGTGACGGTGGCGGCATCATTGAGGCAGTGATGGTAAAAGCAGCGAAGGCAGTAGCAACAACCACACGAGAAGTAGCTGAGATGGAAATTGAAAAAGGAGAAATAAAGAGCTGCAACGGCACAAAAGCTGCAGAGGCACTAGTTGTAAAGAATTCACAACCAGAGCAGAAGAGATCAGCGAGACACTGGGTGATTTCCCAAAGCACAGTGCTAAAAATGTAGCCTCTTGCCGTGGATTGCTGAGTCCAGCAACGCGATCAACCATGATGATCCTGCAAAGGAGAACTAACCAAAAACAAGAAGATGAAAATGACAAGACTCTAGGGACAACAACAACTAGGTTGCTGGTATGCAGAGAACAACCTTACCCAGGCAACGAGATAGAAAAAAATTTTAGGGACTTAAAATTTTTTTTGGTAATCTCGTGTGGCAAGGCAAGGAACGATAAAGCAGTTGAAAATATTAAAACTTGAAACAAAAACAGAAAAAACTGAAACAAAAAAAAAAGCTCATCAAAGCATTACATTACATTGACACAAAACGTTTTCAGGGAGTTTCACCCCTCCTCGATGTGTATGTGGTAATGCGGCTGAGCAGTCGAAGCTGCAAAGGCTTTGCAAGGGATGACCATGCCAGTACGAAACAATTTATAATCTCCCATCTTAAAATAGGAGATAATAACAACCCATTAAAAAATAGGAGATAATAACAACCCACTAAAAAATAGGGGATAATAATAACCCACTAAAAATAGGAGATAATAACAACCCACTAAAAAATAGAAAATAATAACAACCCACTAAATATACATTTTCTTTGGATTTTGATGGACAAATTTGTGATATCTTTGAATACTAAGAATTAAATAATTGAAATACATATTTTCTTTGGATTCTTGGATTTTATTTAGATTTCAAGAAAATTTGTGGCATTTCTAGACCTTGTAACATTTTGAATATTTTATCATATCCTGAGACTTTTGGCCCATAACCTTTATGCTCCATGAAGAGGGAAATATAATAACCTTTCTTATTTGAGCGGTTTTGACTTCTCCTACATTTTGATGTAGAGCATCCAAAGTAGACATGGCAATACTAGGAGAGAGACATGGGATAAAAGGTGAATTAATTTGGAACAAGATGGACCCTCTCAACTTGAAAAATAATTTTTGTATATTTTGTACTTTTTTATAAAATAAAAATCATATAAACTTTTGGGCTACTTAAACCATGTACCTATTTTTGTAAATAAATAATAAAGTGTGTTAGATATGAAATTATCATTTGTGCCATTTGGATCGTGAGATTACAACAAACATTTTTCATTTGGTGCATGCTATATGTTTGGGAAAACTTAATATTATTTATTCTATATTAATATTTTATTTTATTTTTATTTTATTTTATATTAATTAATTGATAAATTTTAAACTTAAATATCTTTAATTCTAGTGTTCAATTGAGACAAAACAAATGTTATTAGAATCATTATCTTGTGTACTACTTTATGATGCAAATAGTGAAAATTTTCAACATCTCCATTTTTGTGTCTACGTAAAATTCTATTTTTCTTTAAATAAAATTTATTTCATTATGTATGTAAGTTATATAAAATTTTGCAATGCTATATTGTTCTACTAGATTTATGCTCTTAATGAATAGTTTTTAATTATTTTACCACTTCCTTTTGAGTTAGTAAATCAAGATTAAATATAAATCCTTAGGGTTTCATAACATCTCTATTAGTTATTTATAGGACTTTATAGATCATTAATATTGGTGTTACAACTACCATATCCTTGGAAAGTAATAATCCATGCCAACATTATTGAATTCACATGAATGGTACATGATTCTAGATCAGAGAAAGAAAATCTCAAAGTGATACTGAATAAATATTAATTTCAAAAGCCATACAACAAAGGAAAGAAACCAATGGAGGATCCACTACCACCTAGAACATGAAGAAATCTATAGCAAGCTTAGTTTAGTTTAGTTTTCTATCATGTATGTCAATCATGTGTTGCATGATAATTTTGTAACACCACATAAAAAATGATGTGACATTCATAGTAGAGGAATTATGTAAATATGTGTCACAATGTCAAAGTCCATGTAACTCCACAAGTTTTTAAGGAACACTATCTTGTTTTTATTTAAACTCAAGGATGAGTTTTCAATCAGTTATGGGGGTATGATGAAACATTATTGTAAAGGACTGTGATATCATAGATGCAATATCATAGCCCTACATATGTCATCGTAGATATAATGTAGTAGGTCATGGTCATGCCTATGAATGCTACCTCATCATTGTGTTGAAAATAAATTTTAGCAAACACTTATTGAGATTTTTTTAGTTTGTTTTCTTAAAGTTAGAGTTAGTTGTGAATGCTCATAGTGTGGTGAATTACATTTGTACAAAATCTTTATTTGAGTGAATTATTCCTAGACACAATTCATGAATAGCAATAAAGATCAAGATTATTGGTCATCATGGTAGCATATCACTTAGAACATATTTACTTTTTCATAATATTTACTTTTATTAAGTCATTTACATTTCTTATGTCATTTACTATTCCAATGCTTATTAGTAAGATGAAATAACTACCAATGATTTCAAGTGTAAAGTGTAATTTTTTGATAACCTAGTAGTAACTTTACTTGATTCGCTCAGTAGTGAAGTTACTTGATAATCCTAGTGATAATTACATTAGCCTAGAATATGTATGGAAAACTAGTAACAGATACTTATTTCCATAGAATAGAATAGCCTTTACCTTTACCTTTATCATGTTTACACTTTGCATTTTTAAAAGCCTTACCTTTACCTTTACCATGTTTACACTTAGTATTTTTAAAATCAAAAAAAAAAAAATAGTTTACCATATATCTCACTAAGAGCTAAACCATACATTTTGCAACTTAATAACTCTAAGTGCAAAGACAATGATCACAAACTTACTATTAACTCAGTAGTATACTTACATTATCCATCCATGGATTATGATCTAGTTATGCATGAACACTTGTGACTTGTATGGTTGAGTGTGGAATACACTATTATTCATCAGGTGTGGATATACTAATACACAAAAAGTTTAGAAAGTTTCTTAAGCTCTCTACATATATCTAAGATTTGAAAACATGATGGAAAATATTACTCTTTCAAGGGACTTTAATGTCCTTAATATCAATAAATTAGTTACTCAATTCAAAACCTTACAAATTATGAAGAACAACACATAAGCTAGTGAATATGATTAAGCCTACATAATTAACCAAAGAGAAGGATGTAGGCAAGGAAGACTTAGAGGAAGAGGATGATTCAATTATTAGATAGAGATCAAGAAACAAGCTTAGAAGAGAATGGTGGTTAAAATACAAGAGGAAGAGGAATAGAAAGAGGTTTAGCTTGAGGAAGAGGTAGATGGAATCAATATATAAGATAAAGATAAGGTTAAGACATAGTACCATATTGTAACTCTTGCAAAGAAAAAGGTCATATAATTGACCAATGGTAGACCAAAATCAATGTTGAAATAATACATAAACAAACTTCACCAACAAAATAAGATACTTCCTCATCATCTTAAAAGAATACTTGATAAGAAGAGCCAACTAATTATGAAACCTTCAATTTAATTAAATAATTAAAGCAAGATTCTTTGATTATAGACAATGTGTATTCCAATCACATAACACCCTACCAAATTTAACTTGTAAACTATAAAACAAATAATAGTCTTGACAACATCAAAATTAGAGATGGAAAATACTTAGTCATAGAAGGAATAAGAGATTGTATAGTTAAACTAAAAAATAAATAAAACATCATCATTTCTAATGTGTATTATATTCCTAATCTTTCCAATCCTCTTAGCTCTATTGAACAAGTCTCTAATGAAGGAAATAGTATTAGTTTCAAGAGCAATTCATGCATTATCAACAAACCTAATGGTGAAGAAATTGAAAAAATAAAAGCTTCAAATAAAATATTATAGTTGCTTGAATATGACTATCGCAATTAAAAAGAAGATATCATAAGCACCCATACTACTCAAGAAAAACATGTCTTTACAATAAAAAATAATCAAATTCCAAATAAAGATGAAGTCAAGAAAAAGGATAATGAGAATTTTAAAAAGTCTACACTTTGGCATGGAAGGCTTGGTCAAATTGAAAGAATGATGAAATAGTAAAAAGTTATAGGAATACAAATTTCAGATATTCCTCAAGACAAATGTGAGACTTACATACAATGAAAGCAAACCAATTATTCTCACAACTTTAACATGATAAAGAAGGAAAAACCATTTGATCTTCTACACATGGATATTATTGGGCCAATACCTATTGTTTGAATAAAAGGGAAAAATTATTCAATGATCATAGTACAGGACTACTTAGGATATACTTGAACTTACAATCTAAAGAAACCATACTACTCAAGAAATTGGGAACATTTACTATTTTGATTATATATCATTCATTTCATAATATTTTTCAGTGATTCTATGTTTATTTTAAAGCTATAATAGGTTGCTACATGTAGCTAAAATTTCACCTCAATATCTATCTAATTTGGGAGAAATTCACTCTACAATTTGGTAGATTTTTTGAGTCCCAAAATTTTACCATAATGAATGATAGACAATGATTGGATCATTTCTCCTCATCTTACAATGATTTTATGTGATTTCAAATTTATTTGAAATCTAATAATTTTGGAAATATTTAGTTAAAATTCTAGCTTCATAAACCTAATAATTTTTTAGTTATTATCTCTAGCATATGCACTACTAGTATTGTTGTGATTTTTGATAGCTTGGAAAGAACATAACATAACCTTAGCATCTTGATATCTTTTTTAGTGCTTATTTTTCTTAAATAATATAAAATTTCCTAAGATTTATATGAATAAAAATTTTATTAGCTAATTCTTTGTAAAATCAAGATAACCAAGAAATTCTTTCACTGCTTGAAATTCCTTCAAGAATAAATCTTGCATTTCATTTTTTTTGTTTAGATTAGTATTATTTGGGATCTTTACAACTTGTGAGGACTTGGATAATGGATTTTAAGGGATTTCCTCATTATAATGGTATCAAAACTAAGGGTTGAAGGAAATTCTGTTCAAGTGGAGAATTCTCATCTCTAATACAAGGAATCACTCTTTAGATCATCATTTTAGTTTGAAATCTTAATTATGGTTATTTCCATACCCTTAGGATTTGAAAAACTTCTTTTATCAATAATTTTATCATTTCTTTAAATATTTGAAAAGTGTAGAGTTCAATACCCATTTTCTTGTAATAGCTAGGGTTTTGATGAGCGGCGAGGTATCCCTACGCTCAATCACATGAATATGAGCGTATACACACAATCTAGTTGAATTCCAAGGACTAAGTGCTTATGTGCCTTTCCAGAACCTAAATGGGTTAGTCAATCATTGTCTTCTCAAGCTTACTTGTATAGCGCAATTGTATGGTTAAGTAAACTTGAGGTATATGATTTTTATGTTTTATGTCCTAGTGCTATAAAGGGAGAAGTGAAATAATTAACTAATTTAATTTAACTAATCAACTATGCTCTAACTAGTCCTAAGACCAGCATCTGTTCCCACTTGCTATACACATCCTAAACCAATGCAACACTATTGGGATTACCAAACGCTAATTGTTAGTGGGTTACCAAGTGTTCCACGCATGCTTGAAGTGGTCGTACTGAGTGTGCTTACTTGGGAGACTTAACAAGGTGAGAGAGAGAACATTGATTAACTAAGGAAAGCATTAAATAACTTTAAATAACATTAAATAAGCTATTCTAAATGCTACAAGGTTTATCACAAAGTTTGTGTTTATTTCCAGCCACAAGGTGTGCTCAGATACACAATGCTCGAATAAAGATTCGTTTGCTTTATGACTCCTACTGTGGGCACTCAAAAATGATTCTAACTCTGAGGAAGGAAAATTGTAAGAGTTCATGTAAGGAACTAAGACTAACTGTGCAAACCAAGCACACCCACCTCTTATTTATAGGCGATGAGGCGGGTCCTGACATTGGATGCTCGATATCGCTTGGTGAGCTCTGATATCGCGGATGCAATATCACGGCCCCAATATCGTGGTTCATCATACCCCCACAATTGAATGAAAACTTGTCCTCAAGTTCCTTACAAAATATTGGGAAGGTATGGGATTATTGAATAAATGACATTGACAGTGGCGTGGGTGACAGACTCAAAGTGCCTGGTGAACGGATCGACAAACATATTACAGCATTGGTGTTCATAACGATTATGGTGAACACTGTACATAGATGACATCCAAACCCTCATCCAACAACTTGAAGAGAAAGAGAAAGAGAAAAAATAATGAGGTGTGTTGCTGCCGATGTCATAAATGTGCACTCCATTGTTTATCCATAGCCACGTGATGAAGCGTGTTCCTTGCATAACTTCTCCCGCTCTAGTCCAACCCGAGTGGTTCCTCCTATCCTAGTCCATTGTTCGTATGGTTACCATCTACACACACAACACAGTCATGAATTAGCAAGCATAGATAAGATACAATGTAGTTGATACCTTGCCCCAATATGAAGTACCTTGGCTGGGTTGTGGGTATGGCAAATACTAGGTTAAAGGTTTTTAACTAATAACTACCCAAGGTGTAGGAGTGAGATAGGTAATAGAATGAAAAAATTTGTGACAGGGCCCCCATGACTAAGAGTGAACGTCCAGTAGCAATAGGGTGGAAATACTAAAGGAATAAGAAAGATAAGAGAAATAACAATAGTGAAGCCAATAAAATGAATGTCATGGATGGGGATGAAACGAGAAATGGTTGATTGCAAAGAATATTTAAGGGAAAGAACTTAACAATTGTACCATAAAGGAATGTTAGTGGGTCCTCCCCAAAGCAAGATCATGCATTTTATGCCCTAACAGACCCACAGACCAAAGAGTCCGTAGGCTCGAGAAATGACGTATGGAACAATGGTTAAGAACTTACCAACAAGAATTTACCAAAGATGAACAATGCCTCAACCAAGATATAGACTAATCATAAAATCAGCAATGAGCTAGAATATCGGAAGAAATATGGAAGGAGAGGAGAAAATGGAATGGAATCCCAAGAGCAAGGTTGCATAAAGTTCCTTGTGTATTAGATGGTTACAATGATTGAATAGAATTCATTTCAAATCTAGATTCAAACAAACCACATTCAATGACCTCGAATCAACACATTTGACTAACCTATCCTTTTGAAGTAACAAGAATGCATTCATAGAGTCACCACCATTCCAAGGAGAGAAATATAGAGCAACAGGAAGTGAGAAAGGGCCTTAGTTAGAGAGAACCTTTAGGCATGGGTAACATGTCTTTCCAGTGCCATAACCAGTGCTTGTAGCCCATATTTCATTATTATGTCTAAGCGGTGTGTTTTGAATTCTCACCAGTTTTTTTCTTTTAATGTGAGAACCACACCATGCAAAGACCTATTTGATTCATTCGACTGCCTGATGTTTGGTCATCGGCAGTGATGAGCCATGATATCGGAGCCTTCCAAGCGATATCGGGCATCCGATATCGAGGCCTGTCTTGTCGCCTATAACAAAGAGTGGGTGCACTTGGTTTGAGTAGTTTTTCTTAAGTATTTTGTTAATTAGTCTTAGCCCCTTACCTAAACTCTTTCCTTTTTTCCTTCTTAGGGTTAGAATTATTTCTGCGTTCTTGCAATAGGAGTCTTAAAGTGAACAAATCCTCATTTTAGCATTCTGTACCTAAGCACACCTTGTGTACAACAATAAAGATGAACTTTGTGATAAACCTTGCAGCATCCAAAATAGATTAATTAATGTTTATTCTAGTTATTTAATGCTTTTCTTAGTTAATTAATGTTCTCTCTCTCACCCTATAACTCTCATAAGTAAGCACACTCAGTACGATTACTTCGAGCATGTGTGTAACACTTGGTAACCCAGTAACGATTAGCATTTGGTAATCCTAGCAGTGTTGCACTAGTTCAGGATGTGTATGGCAAGTGAGAACGGATGCTGGTGTTAGGACTAGTTAAATCATAGTTGAGAAGTTAAATTAAATTAGTTACTTAGTTATCTCTCTCCTCCCTTTGTAGCACCAAGCCATAAAACATAAAAATATATAAAAATCATATACCTTTACTTAACCATACAATCGTGCTATACAAGTAATCTTGGGAAGATAATGATTGACTAACCCGTTCGGGTTCTATAAAGGTGCATAAGCACAAGTCCTTGGAATTCGACTAGATCATGCGTGGATGCTTGTATTCATATGGTTGAGCATAGGGATACCTCGCCACTCATCATTGGCGCCATTTCTGGGGACTTTGTTGATTGTGCACTAATTAGAACTTAGGAAATCTTTCTCATCATTGAAATTAACCCTTAGGGTTGGTTACAAGGAAAAATAATAATAATATATAATACATTGCATACTGAATACACAATCATGTCTCCTTATTCATACGAAAGTGTTTCACCGCCTAGGTATGATACAGGGAACAATCGAAGGTGTAGTACAAATGATAATCTACCAGTCCCTCAATAGTTTTGCATGGTAGACATTCATCCTAATAAGTATATACCAAACTTTACATTTATCCTCCACCAGGATGAACAGCTGTGTTGGGGTGATTTAGAAGGTAACATAGTGTTACCTCCTAATCACTCTTTTCTAGGCATGCTTCTTTGTGATCTCACACGAATCTGCATGCAGCACTTATAGGTAGAGTACATTGTGCATGATCATGACTTGAGAGAGTATCGACCCATAGAGGCACACCATCAAAGGGATTTACAATAGGAGAGACATTATGAATCCATGAAGGGGAAGTTATCGCAAAATTTCCCACATGTCCTAAATGAAAATGAGGGTGGTGAACCTACCTCAGGCAGTCGTCCACACAATGATGTTCCTCCCGTTGACTTCGATCAAGGGGTTGTGTATCAAAATCTTCACTCAACTATCCATAACCCAGATTCTAGTACCAACAAACACAAAGGATTTGAAAAAGGAACACAAACACATGACAAAGATGGGCATTCTGATCGTAATAGCAATCAAGGTCGTGACCATCAAAGAGAAGATAATAGGCACCATCATGGTGATGATCCTCCTTCTTCTCCACCTTCATCATCTCCTTCACCCTCTCCTTCAAGATCTAGACACAGTCACAA
>MNCI01028073.1:0-11063 GCA_015680685.1 Gnetum montanum
TATGTTAGAACAAAGTAAACTTTAAATATGTTTTATTCATATACAGTAAAAAAATTAACTAAAGCAAGCATTCTATCCACAGGTCACATTTGAATGTGGTTAAAATTGTACCATTCTAACTATGGTCCTATTGATCTATCTCAATGATAAAAAGTTCTAAGGGAATTGTAAATATAGTTAGTTAGCATATGATTAACTTATACTTGCACCAAGCATATTAAAGATTACAAACAGGACTACTAGCCTATACTTTTGTAAAATGAAGAATATAGTTAGGTAGCAATTTGTCATTGTGTGACATGAATGAGGGTGAATACGAAGTCATGATTTAATTGGTTGTATGTTTGACACATTACTCAAGATGATAGGCCTCTTAAAGATTACAAGAAGACTAGTGACCTAGGCTTTTGGAAAAAGTAGGATATGGTTAGGCAGCAATTTATCCACATTCAATTGGGTGCATAATTAGGTAGCAATTTGTTTACGTTCACCTTGCAACCTAAATTATTTGATAGCAACCTTTTTGAATTACCAAAACAAAGAGACACACATTTGAATGAAATCAATAATGATAGATATTCACTATGCAATATGATAGGATCATGAAAATGTGGGGTTATCTACATTTCACATCACCTTGTAGCCTACATAATTATTTAGTAGCAACCTTATCAAATTCTACAACCAAACAATGACACTTGGACTAAATTAGTTAACTTATACCCTACTTAATTATTGAATGGCAACCTTATCAAGTTACACAACTATACAAAAATACTTTGAACTAAATCAATAATGGTATCTAGCTATTTTATAATGCAGTAGGACCATAATAGTGCCCTATGAATTGTAGTACTTAATACTTTTAAAGTTCCCATGGTAAATTTGACAAGGAATAGTACCTATTAATGATGTGCTATTCATATTCATACGTTAGAGAGTATTAATAAACTTTTAATGTAAATTTACGAATTTTAATTTTTTAATAAATTTCTTAAATATGTTTAGAAAAATTGTGCAACAATCCAAATGATGTGCTATTCATATTCATACGTTAGAGAGTATTAATAAACTTTTAATGTAAATTTACGAATTTTAATTTTTTAATAAATTTCTTAAATATGTTTAGAAAAATTGTGCAACAATCCAAATCCACACACAGTCGGTACGAACCACACAATCATTTGACTCTTCGATTTTCAAATTGTGGTTTTTCAAGTTTCCCAGCATTAACCCGTAAATGTGCCATGATCTGACCCGTTCAATTTTCACGGTAAACGTGTGAGCCTGAGTACAATTTAGAGCTTGGTCCCACTTATTAACAGGCACCATAAAGATATTCGATGTGAAAAGAGAAAGCACCATATGGAATGATGGCAAGGGCTATACTAACCACATTCATTATTCGCTGCTGTGGAAAAGGAAAGCTCACATGGAAATCTATTTTAATATCTCTGTCTCTCTGATGAGCCATAAATTTCAACTTTCCACTTTTCACACCAAGTTTCGGCAAGGAAACTGACGTTTCGGCACGGCTAGCAATTTTGTTCGGCATTTCGACCTCACCGCTGTCTAATTAGTTAGATAGCTAGCTGGAGCAGTTTATTGAGGATCGGATTTGCTTTAACCCATTATTTGTCATGTTTTGTTGCCAGTTCGATTACAGTTGAAAAAGAAAATCTGTGGAATTAAAAAATTTACGAAAAAATTTAATTAAAAAAAATCTCAGGGCTTTGGGAAAGAAACTTTGCAGGCAAAAAATTTAAAAAGCTTTTAAAAGGAATTAAATCCATCACTTAAGTTTTACTTAACGCTTGCTTCGCTACCATATTATTACATGAGCATTTGCAATGGTATCTGCACTTATTTTGTTCGGACAAAGCGATAATGATGATAATGATTATGAAAAATAGAGCTCAATTATATTTTAAATAAAACTAAAATTTCAAATAGAATCAAAGTTAACTAGTTAAACAATGCCAAATAGTAAAAGACATAATTTTTCTTTTACATCTTTCCTTTATCAACCTCGGCTTTATTTTCTTTCTTATTTTTTATTTTAATATATTTTATTTAATTTAAAAACCAGTTTTTAAAAACTGTTCAGTGAATTTCTCTTCACAGGCACTCGGGCCGTCAATTTCCAACTCTAAGAGCACTTACTTTGAGTTGCAAACCGATGGGACAGGTAGAAATGAAGGTTCCAAGACCGAGTTTTGCACTGCAGAAGCAGTTTTAAATAACATCCATCCGATCTGAGAGCTCACCATCTGGTGCTTTAAATTGTAAGAGCTGTAAGGCGGATGAAGGCAAATCTGCCTTGATTTTATCCTCCTAATATTTCTGCCTTCTTATATTCTTATTGTCTATGTTTATGTTATATTTGGTTTCATACCTATCTTCATAAAAATAAACTACCTTATCCTATTTTATTTTGGATTTATTTTTGTAACCTAAGCAATATATAAAGAGCTCTAAGGGGGCATCCTTAAAATAACAACACAACACAACAATGATCAATGCCTAAGCTACAATCCTTTCTTGAAATTCTTCTCTATTGTTCTCATTGATTCTCTCTTTGCTTCAATCTTGAAGCCATGCTGCTGCTAATGATCCAAGAATTGATTTTTGCTAGGGTTTTTCACCTTCAAGGTTTTTCAAGGGTAACTCTTTGTCTAGCTAATTTTTTGCATTATTATTTCTTTTATCTAGAAATCTTATTAGTATTGTGTGCAAGAGACTATTAGGAATGACATGAACTTTCGAAGAGCTTTGGCCAACTGCAGTGTTTTGCAGTTTGCAGAGTTGGAACAACTAACTAAGGGCTTTGGAATGCTATCTTCATTGAAGGAGTTCTAGTTCTACTCTTGCAAGAAGATGGTAGAGTAGCTATATATTGACTTCTGCAATCTTGGGTCACTACATGGATACCATGTGGTGTAAGAAAATAATAGCGTAGAAAACTAGATTGCATAAGTAATCAAAGTACAAAATGCAAAAGCAAATGGAACTAACCTCTAGCCATTGATGCCTTCAATTAATCTTGGTGTTCAAATTCTTCTTTCACATGGATGATCTACAATAATGGTGTATGCAACCTACAAGTGTCTATGAAAGGGACCAGAACTACAATCTTGGTGTGATTCCTTTGTCCTTTGTTCTTCCATCAAGAACAAATTTATAGGCCACAGAATTGGTTATCATGAGAAAAATTTGAAAAATAAAAGATCCAAAACCCCATTCGGATGTGGATGCGACTCTAATGCCAATGCAAAAATGTGTTATCCATTATCGGATATGGAGGCCATGTTATGGGATATAGAGACCATCTTAATGTCAACGTGCAAGTAAGGAAGCGTGTTATCAACAATGCATAAATGCATTGACATGGATTACAATCTCCCACTTGGTCTTCATATTCAATCAAATCTAGATTTCAAGAAATAAATGCATGATTCATGATGATAATTCCTCTCAATGTAAGTATTATATTCCATGTATTACAATGTATTATCTCTCAAAACCTAATTCCTTATATGGTAACTTAACTTTATGAATAAACCCAATGTTCATTCTAGGTTCTACCATATGTGTATTTTCTTTAATAACTACATGCACAAACCATATGAAAAAATAGCACAACTGAATAAGAGTTTTATTAAGATTATAAAATTGTATGTACAACAAATTACATTATGGAACCAAGTCCCATCCAAACTACATGATCCTTAAATGACTTCGGTGGCATTNCCCTGTTACCATGTGAAATAGCCTCAAAATAAGAAACGAACTCTACCTCCATTGTGGAAGTAGTAATTAAGGTTTTCTTTCCACTTCTTGAGGATATAGCCCCTCTAGCTAGCATAAAAACATAACCAAATGTGATTTTCTATGAATCAACATAGCCAGCAAAGTCTAAATTGAAGTAGCTAGTTACTTCCAAGGAGTCAGTTTGTTTATACATAAGCATATAATCTTTTTTTCCTTGAAGGTAGCTCATCACTTTCTTTGTAGCCCTCCAGTGGTCAATAGATAAATTACTTTGATATCTACCCAACATTCCCATAGCAAATGCACTGTTAGGTCTTTTGCAGGCCTAAGCATACATAAGGCTTCCAACAGCTGAAGTATACAAAATGTTACTCATCTGAATCTTCTCTAAATCATTCCTAGCACATTAGTTTAAATTGAACCTGTCACCCTTCATAATGGATGCTATACTTGGTGAAATTTTTTTTATCTGAAACCACTCTAAAACTTTATTAATATAGGTTTCCTACGACAATCCCAGAATACATCTAAATTTGTGCCTATGGATCTGAATGCCAATGACATAAGATGCGTCACCTAGATCCTTCATCTCAAAATTCTTAGAGAGAAAATGTTTCACCTCATATAGAAATCCACTACTATTGGTTGCAAGAAGGATATCATCCATGTATAGAACATGGAAATAGATTTTGCTCCCACTAACTATTTGGTATATACATTGATCCATGATGTTTTCTTCAAAACCAAATGAACTAATGATATCACAAAATTTTAAGTACCATTAATAGGAGGCCTATTTAAATCCATATATGGATTTCTTGAGCTTGCATACCAATTTCTCACCATTTGATGAATCATGTCTTGCTAGTCCCCAATATCAAATCCTTGATATCGGGTACACGATATCGTAGCTTGGGTAACGATATCAAATACATGATATCATGATCCCTGTGCAAGCCTATAAATACACATTTGGGTGCACAGGAATAAGGGAACTCAGTAAGTGTAAGTGTAGAGTCCTTTTATCAATTTTCAATTCATTGCAATTCTTTCCCTAGTGCATGCCCATAGCGTGATGATTGTAATTGTATGGAACCTTTATTCGAGTGTGATGTACTTGGACATGCACATGATCAATAATAAAGATCAAGATTACTCCATCATTGCAGCATTCACTTAGTTTTTAATTATTTAATTGTTATTGTTATTTATTATTTTCTTAGTTAATATTTCTTTACTGCCATTTACTATTCCTATTGTTAAATGTAGAATGAGTACAACTTAATCATGAACATTGAAGTGTAACTACTTGGTAACCCAGTAGTGTATTTAGGAGTGCTTAAGTAATGTGCACTTGGTAATCCCAGAAGTAGTACATGAAGTCCAAGATGTGTACGGATGATTAAGGATGAATGCTCATTACACGTAGGCTAGTTTAGATTTTTCTTTTCATCACCTATTAGCTTACAACAAGTTTATTTTCCATTTTCTCTAGGAGTAGCACTAGTTTAGGATCACATCATTCGCCTCACTTTGGACTAAACCGTACGTGACCAAGTAAATACTAGTCCAAGTGGGAAGATAGTGAATTGCGATCAATGTGTAACTATCTAGATACTACAAATAGTTCATTTGTAGAGTTCGACTGGATCATGCATGAACACTTGTATTCATATGGTTGAGTGTAGGGGTACCTCGCCACTCATCATTAGTGCCATTTCTAGGGACGGTGCTAGTTATTTAGATTAGTTACATCATCCAAGATTGTTGTAATGAAGCCTTGATGATATACCTTTTAAAACAAAAGTAATTGTAAATAATTCACACACAAATTCTCAAACAATGTCTCTCATAATACTATGATAATGCAGCAACTAGTAAGGAAATTCATTGGAGAATTAATGAATTATATGATGATGAAGACGAAGTTTGGAGTACTCAATCTTATGCAGGGGTCTCCTATGTACATAAACGAAGACAACATCATCCCAACTCACATGTTCACAACCTACCTAGTGATGATGAACCCTTGTTGGCCACTAAGAGCCTAATGCATATACAAGAGGCTATTCAAATATTCCCCAGGCATCGTAAGAAAAATCATTTACTTAGGCTTGATTTAAAGAACTTTCCCAAGTTTTCAGGAGGCTATGATTTAGATTTGCAACATCATTTACAAGCCTTCCATGAAGCCTGTGTATGGAACAATATTGATAATGGGTGACAAAAACTTAATCTCTTTCCTATGACACTCGTTGGCCAAGCAAAAGTATGGTACAGGTCCTTAAGACTAAAATTAATTTGACATTGGTGGACAATGGTAGAACTATTCAATGAAAGATATCAAACCTATGTAAGAGTGTCAGCCTTGAGGAGACAAATCCAAGAATGGAAATAGGGGCAACATGAACCCGTGAACATGGCCTTAGAAAGATACTATTCATTGTTAAACAATTGCCCAGGCCATGGATTCTCTGAGGAGAGGCTAATGTACCACATCATGGATGGGCTCCGTAATGAAACAAGGAAGATCCTAGGGATGTATGCCAAAGGTCAACTATATGAGCTACAAACCCACCAATTCCAAGAGCTTCTTAAGCAGGTAGCAAAAGAATAAGAAGAAATGCCTAAATGGGAGAATGTTGAAAGATTTCAATAGGACCAAAATATCAAAATAGCAAAGGTCCATGATCATGAAGAGGAGAAATCAACTCAAGGAGGTGGGATCATCTTTGCCAATACTACAATCATTAGATGAAATTGAGGCAAAGATCAATAAGATGATGGAATGGATACATGAAATATGTGGAGAATATTCCAACACTATTAGAGGTAGAACCATGACGAACCAAGAAACAGGACAGAACACCACTAGACAATCAAAAAGAAGGGTTGAAGAAAATAAGGATAAGAACTCAACTACTAATCATACGTATCAATGTAACATTTGCCTATACAATCACCCCAAAGGTCAATGCCCAATATTTTCACATTGACATGAGCATTGGGGAGGAATGTTACATCCAGAGTTTGTACAAAAATACCGTGTTCAATCATAGTGGCAAAAATCCCAGTCATGGGGGAGGCCACCTTCAAACTGGTCACACCCTTCATATCATTTGAACCCAAGTACTTATCATTCCCAACATCGTTATCATTCTTCTAAGTACTACCAACCCATGTCCTCTCCTACAAGATCACCACCTCATGTTCCTTGCACTTATCCTCATCCTCAATATTTTCACCCTTCACCTCCTTCTACATCATCACCGGTTGTGCCAGAAGGTTTTGCACCATAGCACCAACCCATGAACATTACTTGTGCTACTATAGTCAATAGTAGTGGAGGTCCTCCACAATGTCGAAAGCATCCTTTCTTTAGGCAAAATGAAAGAAAGAGATACCATGCTTCCGAAACCACTACATCCTCCAACCCAGTGCAAGTTTAATTCTATGATGCATCTACCTCCTCACACACAACGCCTCCTATTATCTTATCAGAACCACCAATCAATACTCTAACTACCATGTGGCCCAATGAATATAACCACACAGGGAGACATACTAATCCTTCCATACAATCTTATGGTCACAGGTGCCATGGTGGGTCAAATCCTTATTAATTAACCACATCTTATAATTTGCCCCACTATGCCTACTTTAATCAAGTGTGTGAACCCTAATTTGGATACATTTCAACCATCACATAAAATGACACCTAGTGGTTTCGATGTGACCAGACTCCAATGTTCTCAAAATGCTTGGATCCAAACCTTCTATTTATTAATTCTCATCATGATCAAAAGTTAGCTATGGGGGATATCCTCCATTCTACCAAGCAGAATTAATAAATGTTTTTCCTTTTCTTTAATTTTACAATTTTTGTTTTCCATTTTTTCATCTTTCCATTTTTTTAATCTTTTTCTTTGTTGTTTTATCTTTTTATTTATTGTTTATCTTTTTATCTTTTTATGGGTAATCTCATCTATGAATAAAACACTCATGTGACTCGTTGGTTGAGGTGTTGTTCTATGCTATCGAGTCTAAGGTGACTAACTATTTAGATGGCAAGCCCACCACATCCACCCAACCATTCTATTAATAAGAGGTACTACTTTGAGTATAATGATATTCTTGTAATCATGAAAACTTAAAAGTAATTTTGTGTTCATTATGCCTAGAGTGAAAAATGGACTAAGAGGGAATGACCAGGGTGTGACACCAAAGGGACTTGTGGATTCTTTTTGGTGACATCTATAGGTTCTATCATGTAGTTTGGTTGTACTAAGATCCTTGTAGATCTAACAAAAAATGGGAGTAAGAGTAATAAAGGCACTCAATAAAGAAACTGAATGCTATTTTGGGAGTTCCACTGGAAATACATGCACCCATGCCTAAAGGTTGGCAGCTTCTTTGATTCACTGTTGAAAAGGACAAAGTGCCAAAGCGGCTAGAAAGAAAAGAGAGAGAGAGAGAGAAAAGATCAAGAAAAAATATGCCATAGAGAAATTCTAGACCACTCCTCCCTTGGACAAAATGCCAAGTGATTGTATGCCTTACTGTCATGGTGCTCTTATGGTTGTCCATCATTAGATGAAACAATGTGATGTCATTGATCGAAGGAGTGGACTTGGTATTGATTTTGGAGTGATGAGCTAATGACACATTAATCACACCCTACACTTAGGATTCATTATGCTCTAGGTTAGTTACGTCATATCTTGATCTCTACAATCCCTTCTACAATTCGCCTCATCTTCGCTGTTCATGAATTTTTGACTCATGTCTTTTGTAGCATCGAACTCATACCTCATCATGGTAGTATTTACATGTGTATGTGTTTTTTTGCACTGGTGTGGATTACATTTAATCCTTTTAGTACCTATGGACATTTCTAGGTGTGGTTATGTAAGGGCATGATAGGTAGAAACTTGCTTTGGGGAGGACCCACTTGCATAATTTTTGTAATTTGCACTCATTACACATCATCCTCACATCATTTTATACCCTCCAAGTATTGCACTACTACAATAATCTTTTCCTTTATCATCATTTTAAATTCCAACATTCCTATGCACCATAACATGTCCTTTTTCCTCATCCTCTTCATCAATTTCATTACTAGATTCCACTTCATTACACTTTTGGTACCCTTTGTTCTTTTGATGTTACCCTAGACCTTTTGAATTAACCTTAAATCCTTCATTGTTGATGTTGGAAATTCAGAAATTCATCAATTTTTCCAAATATCCTATTTTCAAAAGGACACGATATCAGGTATGCAATATCGCATCTATAAAAACTATACATAGGGACCCCATTGTGCACGTCAATGTCATTTTCATTGTTCACAGAAGGGGATTTGTTGAAATTTTCTTCCATAAATTTTGATGCTATGAGCACCTATCACTCCAACTTCCATATCTTGCTCATTAATGCTCTGATTCTCATTCCAATCGAACTTGTCTAAACCCAGAGTATTTGACTTAGTCGTGAGGGAAGGGTATGCTCCAACTTGGGCATAGTTTTTTCAGAATTCATCATTGCCTAAAGGATATCATAAAAGTTAAATGACCTTGAAAAAACATTAAAACCATTTGCCAAATTAATTTTATCTCTTCACCCAAACCATGAAAATTATTTTTTGGAGTCACCTAATCAAAATTAGGGCCCAATATCAAAACTTTTAGGGGAAACTTTTGTAAATTTTTCTAACTCTATATCACACTAGACAAGAAATGAATTTATTAAGGTAGGAAGTAAGGTATAAATCAAATTTTGTAAATACCCTTACTAATAGATGACTTCGTGTGATTACAAATGGCTCCTAAAAGAGGACAACAAGGAGGACCCTCTTTGGGTGCATCCAAAGGACCAAGGAGAAGCAGAGGCTAGGTGTCTCTTGAGGAGCATACAGAATAGGAGGAATAATCATTCAGCATCTATCAGGAACCCGCTATTACTATGCAATTGGGATGTGCTGAAGGAGAAGATTGTGGAGCACCTAAATAGGGACAACATCTCACGTTGTCTTTGAAATGTGTTTAGGAAATTCATGAAAGGTCCACGTTAGCAGTTGTGATTTTGGAACTCAACTTTGGACCTTTCACTGAGTTTTCTCTTGAAGTAGTTAGGGACCAACTTAAAGGATCCCCACTATGGCCTATTCTCTCTGAAAGTGGCGATTGGTACCTAGGAGAGACGTACCAATTTTGGCACAACAATGAAAAAGGAACCACTATTGATATTGATGGTATTTCTATTGATTTCTCTACCAAGCCATTTCAGAAGTTCTAAATCTTCCAAATACAGGGCCAAAAGTTGCTCACTTGTCCACTCATTTCGATGCTAATGCGTGGAAGATATGGTTGAAAAGGACGTACGAAAAAGAAGATAAAACATATGAAGAGATGACACTTGAAGAGAGAATCTACTTCAAGATCGGCACATATCACATTTTCCCAACAAAAGGTTTAAACAAAATTTCCACATATGTAGCTAGAGGAAGTGTCATCTTGATGGGCAAGGTTAATGCCAACCTACCCCATCTATATCTTATAGAAATTTTAAGGCAGTTTGAAGAATGTAAGATGGAGAAGTTTGCATTTCCCTTTTCTTATCTCATCAATAAGCTATGCCAACATGCTAGAATTCTGGGGTACACCAATGATGTCCCCAAAAAGGCCCAAAATGTTTCATTCACTGAATTACTAAAGCCACCAACCCTAAGGAATAGTGCTAGTGAGACATTGGAGCCTAAGTAGGAATAGGAAGTAGGGCCTAGCACATAGCTTACAAGCTAGCAAGAACAACCACCACCACCACCACAAGACTATCAACTATTAATGAGCCATCTTAGGGCCATCACTGAAATGGTNAACATCAATGATGACCTTGAAGAGATTGGCCTCGTCATGGCTTCCCCAACTGACCATTTCAGTGATGGCCCTAAGATGGCTCATTAATAGTTGATAGTCTTGTGGTGGTGGTGGTGGTTGTTCTTGCTAGCTTGTAAGCTATGTGCTAGGCCCTACTTCCTATTCCTACTTAGGCTCCAATGTCTCACTAGCACTATTCCTTAGGGTTGGTGGCTTTAGTAATTCAGTGAATGAAACATTTTGGGCCTTTTTGGGGACATCATTGGTGTACCCCAGAATTCTAGCATGTTGGCATAGCTTATTGATGAGATAAGAAAAGGGAAATGCAAACTTCTCCATCTTACATTCTTCAAACTGCCTTAAAATTTCTATAAGATATAGATGGGGTAGGTTGGCATTAACCTTGCCCATCAA
>MNCI01028073.1:19552-63533 GCA_015680685.1 Gnetum montanum
CTCATTCCATGTTTTAACATGAGTTTAAGGGTGAGAGAGATTAACTAGGAAAGCACTAAATAACAATAAAAATTAAATAATTAAACTAAGTGAATACTGCAATGATGAAGTAATGTCGATCTTTATTGCTAGTCATGTGTGTATCCAAGTACGTCACACTCGAATAAAGGATGTTGTAGAATTACAATTGCCATACTATGGGCATACACTAGGAGGAAAAGGGTTGAGAGAAAGAAAATGAAAACACTACAAAGTAACTGACTCCCAAACTCCGCAAAACTCCCTCATACTGATCTATCTACCTCTTATTTATAGATAAGGAGATAGGCTACAATATCGCATATGTGATATCATGGTCGCCCAAATGACGACTCATCATACCCCCACAATTGAATGAAAACTCATCCTCAAGTTACAATGATTACACAGTGGATAGGTATGGGATTATTGGATGATGAAAATGGGGTTATTTAACAGTGTGGAATGAAAAATAAAACAAAGATGCAACACAAAGAATGTGCTACAACTACAAAATTTGTGGAACTCATGTAGTTCCTAGTGGCAATGGCTCCTCCATTGGTTCTTTCCCTTTGTCTTGTGCTCTAGGTTTTGAGACCTGATGGCATTGGAGTATGGCCTAGAGCTTCTCCTCTTCAGTCCAATGGTCTTGTGTAGTCCATGCTAATGTTCTGATGTTCGATGGAGTTGGCACCTTCCATGAATAGGGTAGTTGCGGAATCATTTGATTGGCCTTGACATACCAAGCCACAAATACTTGTTGTTCCTCCTCGTAGGCTCTGGCTTTATCTTTGTATTCTTGGAAATCTACAAGCCATTGAGCCAAATCTGTTGTAGCACCTTTTTTTCCTTGATAGCTTACTTTCACCACCTTAAGTTTAGAATTTTGATCTCCAGTTTTTCCAACAATTTCTTGTGTTCTACAAATTCTGCTTCATATTTAACATAGATGGTAGCTACCTGTTGCTCGAGCTCTATCCTCGCAGTCACCCAAATGATGTCTCATCAGCTATGGTGTTTGCACTAGAAAAATTTAGGCACTATGTATTGGGCTATAAGATATTCATACAGACAGATCATAGTGCAATTTGGTTCCTAATGAATAAACCAATGGTGAGCCCTCACATCATATGGTGGATTGTGATCTTACAAGAGTTCAACCTTACAGTGATCAATTGTGAAGGAACCGACAATGTTATTGCTAATCATTTATCTCGATTATGATGGGACAATAAAGAGGGCGAATATCCAATTTTTGATCACTTCCCTGATAAAATGCTCCTTGCAGGTGTAATAAATAATCAATTAAGCATAGATATAAGTTGGTATAGTAGCATTCTTACCTATCTTCTCACACAAGAAATGTCACAAGGGTTAGACGTTAAAAAGAAACAACAGTTTCTTTACCAAGACAAATATTTCATGGAAATCAATGGATAACTTTATAAGGTATGTTCCGATGGCTTGGTCCAATGGTATGTTCCCGATGTAGATCAATTGCGAGTTCTCTAAGATGCTCATGAGGGCCCTTGTGGGGGTCATTACACTAGGAGATGAATAGCCATTAAAATCTTGCTTGCAGAATATTATTGGCCCACATTGTTCTGGGACGTTCATCATTTCATCCAATCTTGTTAGCACTGCTAATGAAAGTAGTTAATCAAATAATTAAAGTGGTTATTATTAGATTGGTTACTCTAATTATTAGAGTGGTTATTATTAGAGCAGTTATTCCTGGGTTACTCCTGGGCCTATAAATATAGTGCCCATGCACACAATAGGGAGTAATTCAGAAGGAGTCAAAAAGAAGTTGGGTAGGAGTCAAGTAGTGAAACTCTTGTAGTTTGTTAGAGTATTTTCCAAGTGCTCCCAGTATGAGGTCAAAGTGTGGATGGATGTTTATTCAAGCATTGTGTACCTAAGAACACCTTGTGTATAGCAATAAAGATGAGCTCTTCGATTCATCCTTGCAGCACTTGAGATTTGTTTCCATACACATTTCTTTTATTTTATTTTCTTATGCATTTATTTTATTTTATTTTATTTTATGCACTTTACATTTCTATTATTAGCGTAGCAATTAATTTTGATCAATTAAGCAAATTGTTAAATTACACTCAGTACTATCACTTTGAACATGCATGTAACACTTGGTAACCTAGTAATGATTAGCGTTTGGTAATCCTAGTAGTGTTGCATTAGTTTAGAATGTGTACAGCAAGTGAGAACGGATGCTAGTGTTAGTATTAGTTAGAACTTAGTTAATGAGTAGTTAAGATATATTAGTCACTTAGTTATCTCTCTTCTCCCTTATTAGCACAAGACATAAAAACTTAAAAACTATAAAAATCATATGCCTCAAGCTTACTGAACCATACAATCATGACATATAGGTAAGCTTGTAAAGACAATGAT
Organism: Gnetum montanum; assembly: GCA_015680685.1. Classification (NCBI taxonomy): domain Eukaryota; kingdom Viridiplantae; phylum Streptophyta; class Gnetopsida; order Gnetales; family Gnetaceae; genus Gnetum; species Gnetum montanum. The sequence goes on from MNCI01028073.1 coordinate 21,986, forward strand.
CAACCAACCCATCCTTGTTCCACAAGGGCACATAACCACTTAGTCCTTGGAATTCAACCAAATCATGCATGAAATGCTTGTATTCGTATGGTTGAGTGTAGGGGATACCTCGCCGCTCATCATTGGCGCCATTGCCTGGGACTTAGTTGTTTGTGTGCTAATTAGAATATAGGGAATCATTGACATCATTGGAACGAACCCTTAGGGTTGATTGAGAAAATAATAAACAAGAATACACTGTACACTAAATAGAGAAGTATGTCTCCTTCTTCATACTAAAGCACCTCATCGCCTAGGTCTAAAACAGGAAACAATCGGCGGCGTAATACACATGACATTGATCCACTAGTTTCTTAACAAATTTGAGTGGTATATATTCATCCTGATGAGTATATACCAGACTTCACCTTTATCCTCCATCAAGATGAACAATTTTTTTTGACGAGACTTAGAAGGTAACATAGTGTTAACTACCGATCGTTCAGTCCTAAGCATGCTTCTTCATGCCCTCACGTGAATTGACATGTGGCACTTAAATATAGAATACATTGTGCAAGACCATGACTCAAGAGAATACCATCCCATGAAGGCACAACATCAAAGGGACTTACGACAGGAGAGACATCATAAGTCTTTGAAGGGTAAGTGGTCCCAGGATGCCCACATGTCTTAAGCAAAAATGAGGGTGGTGAACCTACCTCAAGTAGTTGCCCACACAACAATGTTCCTCCCCTTGACTTTGGCCAAGGGGTTGTGTATTAGAACCTTCATTACACTATTCATAACAAAAGTTCTTATACCTATGGGCACAAAGGATCCAAAAAATAGATAGGAACTCATGATAAAGGTGGACATTATGATTACAATCGCGATGGGGCTGAGATAGCAGAAAAGAAGGTAGTAGATACTGTCATGATGATGGTTCTCCTTTTCCTTCACCTTCATCATCTCCTTCAATATTTGGACACGGTAATAAAGAAAAAGACCATGGGGATAAAGGTAGGAAAAGTGGAAGTCATAGACGAAATAGCCAGGAAAGGGAACGGGGGCACTCTAGAAAGTCACGACATAGAAGAAGGAAGAGTAGGGAGCAACGTAGGCATCATAGACACCATGGACAAGATGATCATGATGAACCCCTCCTCACTACTTGAAGTATATTGGACATAACTAAAGCTATTACAATTCCAACAAGGCATGAGAAAGATAGTAGGATCAAGAGATTAGACATGAACAATCTTCCATGATTTGAAGGGGGATACAATGCTAATCCTTAGAATCATTTATAAGCATTCCATGATGCATGTGTCTTACAAAATATAGAGAATGAATAGAAAAAACTTAAGTTGTTTCCATGAATACTAATTAAAGAAGTAGAAAGTTGGTACCAGTCTTTAGAATTGGAATTCATTTGTAGGTGGAGTACTATGTTAGAACTATTTAATAAAAAGTACCAAACATACTCCCAAGTGTCTAACTTGCGAAAGTAAATCCAAGGCTAGAAACGAGGAGGACATGAACCCTTGGATGCTACCATGGGTTGATACTATGCACTGTTACATCGTTGTCATGGCCATGATTATTCACAAAGGGATCAACTGTGCCATCTTGTAGATGGGCTTAGGCATGAAATGAGAAGAACCCTTCGGATTTATGCCCAAGGAAGAGTATTCAAGCTTAGGTCCCATCAAATCCAAAGACTATTGGAGCAAGTTGCTAAGGAAAGAAGGTGAGCTACAAAAGAGAGAAAGTCCAAAAGAGTATAATCGAGATCCTTCCCTTCAGAAGAGGGGAGTAAGATTTTGTTAGGATGAAGAAGAGTCACCACTCAAAGAGATGGTGAATAGGAAAAATTTGCCTATCCAAAAGTTGACATCAGAAGTATCAACAAAGGTAGACCAAATTTCGGATTCCCTAGACAATAGATTTCAAATTTTTCTTANATGTATGCACTTAACCCATGATTAAATGAAAGGAAAATACCCCAAAGGTCACCTTATCCTCAAGGTAACCCAAGGCAGTTCCACCAATCCTTAACATATTATCCTAGTGGAACTCCACCACAATTGATTGAGAAATATCAGTAGTAGTAGCACCCACAATCATGGGGAATGCCACGACCAAGGCAATAGTATCCTTACCGGCAACCTAACCCATATGGATATTACGTGCAAAAGCCAATCTCCCCACGTGACTCTATTGGTCATGTTACTCTTCAACCTCACTATCAAGCCTGTGAGTATTATGGGACTCCCTCTTTTAGAGATGATATTCTGCAAGCATATCATCCTTCTCATTCAACCACATCTCTTCCACCAATAGCTCCACTACCACCTTCTCTAGCTATGTAGGGTGAAATCCCTACCCAGCCACAACAACGTAATGCCACAAGGGTTGTTAACTCTCAACCTACTATTGGTTCCAACAACCACATGAATTAAAGACCTTTCTTTAGAACCAATAGGCCAACCAAGCCCTTACAATCACAAGAAGCTAATTCCTTAGATGCCTCAGTATTTATCAAAACTTTCAAGCCTCCTTCAACCCAAGCACCGCAATCAACACATACAGCCATGCTAACACATGCCATCATTGATTGGATCAAATCTAGCCACCTTCCCAAGAAATTCTTTGATCTTGGAAATCCTTTTATATACTTACAAATTGCTGGAAATGCCCTGTGCAAGGCTCTTTTGGATTCAGGTTCCAGTGTCAACTTGATTTCTCAAGAAATATACAAGGCTTGGAACTTGCCTCCATTGAGAAAGAGCAACATCCATCTAGAGTTGGCCGACTAGTCCATCATTGTTCCAATGGGACTCTTGGAAGACATTTTTACTATTGTTTGTGGGTGGCTGTACCTAGCTGACTTCCTAGTGATTCAGGTAAAAAATGATAAGGGGGACTTCCCAATCATAATGGAAAGAGCATGGCTAAGCACCATCGACGCATAAATAGGAATCTACGATCTTTCCCTAGAAATATCAAAGGAACATACATTCAAAATGATCGAGAAGAAGAAAGTTGTATGCATCAGATATAGTGACATAGGGTGTAATTGCATGCAGAGGTCATGGTTTGTGCAAAGTTTAACATTGACTACATGCAATTAGTGTGCACAAATGATTAACATACAAAGATGCCTATATAAAGTAGCCACACAATAGGAAGGCACCTAGTGGTTGATAGCTAATCAAGAAATTTGTTCCCTCATATGCATGGAACCAACTGAGCATTGGACTTGCACTTATATCGATAGCATAGATGCATTAGAGCAAGTCCACCACCAACTTCCAAGTCTTAACCTTTAAAATATCAACTAGGAGAAGTTGAAAATCCCTAAGAAATTTAAGTAAGAGCCCCTTGAGCTGAAACCATTGCCAATTGAAATGGAATACATATTAGTTAAAAATGAAAAACTGATAATTATCAATGTTAATCTTTCTGCTTAATAGAAGGAAGAACTGCTAAAGGTAATGAATAAATGGTCGGAAGCCTTCGCTTGGTCATATCCCAAATTAACTATAATAGATCCTAGGATAAGCCAACATAGAATTTACATTGACCCCTCCATGAAGCCTCAAAGACAACTATAGAGGCGATTGAACTCTAAGCTGAAACATGTAGTTAAGGAAGAAATCAAATAGCTTCTCAAGGATGGGTTCATATATCCCATTGCTGATAGTGAATGGGTTAGTCCCTTAGTTATTGTGCCTAAAAAGGGAGGAAAATGGATGGTGTGTATAGATTTTAGGCTACTAAATATGGCAACATTCAAAGATCACTTTATATTACCATTTGTTAACCAAGTCTTAGACACCATCGCAGGGCATCGCTATTATAGTTTTCTGGATGGATATAGCGGATATAACTAAATAAAAATAGCCTTATAAGACCAAGCCAAGACTACGTTCAGTAGTCCTTGGGGAATTTTCGCATACAAACAAATGCCATTTAGCTTGTGTAATGCCCCTACAACATTTCAACAACTAGTTCTAAGCATATTCCAACAAAAAATGGTGAATGGAGTGGAGGTCCTTATGGATGACTTCTACACTTATGAAGAAAACTTTGATCAAGCATTGGACCAATTGGAGCAAGTGTTAAAAACATGTATAGAAACTAATTTGAGGCTCAACTAGTAGAAAAACCATTTGATAGTCCAAGAAGGCATAGTACTCATGTACAAAATCTCACACATAGGGATAGAGATAGACCTCAAGAAAATCAAAATTATGCAAGGAATTACCCATCAACTCGAAACTGTCAAAGATATTTGATCATTCCTTAGACATACTGGCTACTACATGGAGACAAATTGCTATAGTAGCATTCTTACCTATCTCCTGTCCCAACAAACACCACAAGAGTTGAACCCTAAGAATAAACAATAGTTTTTTCACTGAGCCAAGTACTTTATAGAGATCAATGGGAAACTTTACAAAGTGTGTCCTGATGGCTTAGTTCGATGGTGTGTTCCCAATATTGATCAACTACGAGTTCTCCAAGATGCTCATGAGGGTCCTTGTAGGGTTCATTATGCTGGGAGACGAACGACCATCAAGATCCTGCTTGTAGGATATTATTAGCCTATAATATTTCAGGATGCCCATCATTTCGTCCAATCTTGTGAGCACTGTCAACATGATGGGGGAATGACTACTAGAATGGAGGGTTCACAATAATGGGTTCAACCATTAGAACCCTTCGACAATTAGGAAATTGATTTTATGGGGCCGATTACACCAATGTATAATGGGAAATTTTATATTATTGTTGCCATTGATTACCTAACAAAATGAGCTGAAGCAGCTACTACTAAAGATTGTACATCATCTACAGCTGCATGATTTGTTCAACAAAAAATCATAAATAGGTTTGTTGTGCTATGTGCACTTATTTCAGATGTAGCTTTTTGGAAATTAATGCAACGCTTACGGGTTGAGCATAAAATGACTATACCATACCACCCCCAAGCGAACGATCAAGTAGAAGTCACCAACAGGGAGATTACGAAAATATTGACAAGAACTATTAGCATATTTAGGTGAGACTAGGACACTAAATTGAATAATGCTCTTTAGGCATATTGCTCCACATGGAAACTCCCTACAGGCTACTCTCACTATGAGTTAGTGTACAGTAAATTACCAATGCTTCCCATTCAAACTGAGCTCTGCACACTATCCATAGCATGTGACCTCAACCTTGACCTTGGTCTAGCATAGAAAAAATGGTTCTTAATCCTTAACATGCTAGATGAAAACCAATTAGCTGCCTTGTCATCTAATGAAGTGCATAAGGTCTTCAATAAACAACATCATGGCCTAAGAATTAGGAAAGTTAAATATCAGCTAGCAGATAAGGTTCTCTACAAGAATCCCACACATTTGCCACAATGTTCTAAATTTAAAACATTGTGGGAAGGACCTTATATTATTTATGAAAATTTTCCTTTAAGGGTCATGTCAATATACAAACCTGAGAGCTAGGATAAGAAAATTTTGGTCAATGCGCAACAAATGAAACCTTTCCAAGAGCATAGGATAGCTAGTACACATGCTACCTCTCTTGATGGACAACCTTGCTCACTATTTCGGATCTCCTCCTTCCAACTTAGTTGTGGGGAAGATGGTCACCTATGCTAACTATTCTAGCCCCTCAATTCTTTTTGAATTTTTGTTTTACACATTCTTTCAACTTTTCTTATTTTTGTTTTACACCATCATTCATATTTTTACTATTTCTTTGTTTGCTTGATTTCTTTTATTCATCATCCAATAAGTGCTCATGATGGTGGATTGAATTATATCATATTGATTGCTAATGTTTGATTTTTACCTTTGAATTATTATGCTGATATTAAGGTATGGTTTGTTTCGTAAAACAAGTAATGAGTCCACGCTGTCCACTCATCCATACAACTCTATGGTCTCCTTTGGCTTGGAACTGTATAGTCCTTTTTTTCTAAGTAAAATTTTAATGAATTGGTGGCTAGGTACTTTTCAAATCAAGAAAAGACTCAAAGGATGAAAAGGGTGTGATTTCAAGGGAATTCTATGCATTTGTGTTGGCCATTCTCTTGGGTGCTTGGATGCTTTTCTTTAGGTTTTCCGCCATTCTGACATTGTTCAAAAATAGGGAAGCTAAGTGAATAAAAATAATTATTTGCATGGTGTTATTGTCACAAAAAAAAAAACAACAACAACAATAACAAAAAAAGAAAAAAAAGAGAGAAAAGAAAGGAGAAAAGTGAGAATTCAAAGCACACCCATTGGACAAAATAAATGCAAAAAAAAAATGCATGGGTCTTTGCATGATGTGGTTCCCATTCAAAAGGAAAAAAACAACAACATGGGAATTTAAATCACACCCCTTAGACCAAATAAAAGAGCTACAAGCACTAGTTATGAAACTGGAAAGACATGTTACCCATGCTTGAAGGTTCCCTCTAACTAAGGCCATTTCTCGCTTCTTGCTTCTCCATCTCACTCTCCTTAGAATGGTGGTGACTCTTTGAAGAAGCATTCTTGTTGCTTCAAGTGGATGGATTGGTCAAGTGTGTTGATGCGAGGTCACTAGATGTGGTTTGTTTAAGTCTGGATTTGGGATGATTTCTACTTAGTCACATTAACCATGAAATATACAAGGAACTTTATACAATCTTGTTCCTAGGATTCCATTGCATTTTCTCCTCTCCATCTTTCTTCTCATTTTTCCACCTCATTGCTAGTTTTATCATTAGTCCATTATAGGCTGATGGATTGTTTTTCTTTTGTGAATTCTTGTGCATAAGTTCTTAACTCTTGCTTCTAAATGACATTCCTAGTGAAACACCATAAATTTTAGGACTCTAATGATTCAACATAGTCCAAAAATTTGGGCAAGGATCTCTAAAAGCATGGTGTCACATTGGACCGTGCAAATGACATGGCACCCCAAAAGTCCTAATGTCTGCAATGTTACTTTTGAGTCTACCTACTTCCCTCTACAACATAATCAACGTGGCACCTAGCCACAAGGCCAGTTTGCATTAAAGAGGCACTAGGGGTAGACTGAACAGTTTGAAAAATTTTCTATCTACTGGGCTAATAGGCTTGCTACCCCCTCTAGCTTGCCTAGCTTGATTCCTGACCTAGCTGATGGTCTACCCAAGGACCATGCTAGAAGTTGTCGAAAGTGTTCAGGATGAGTGAAATAGTTCAACAAGTTTCTAACTGTGAAACTTGCTATGCTACACAGCATAGCAGGCCTTGAGAAGACTGATCAAGCACCTAAGATGCAGATTGACAACGACTCAGTCCTTCAGGTTATCTACCCCACTTCATCCTTAATGCATGAGCAACATGATGCAGCAAAAATGTGGCAAATTTTTTCAAAAGTCCTCTTCATTTGAGTGCTACATTGTGGTACCCCACCAAGTGTAGCACAACATAGTGGGGTTCTACTATGGCAATGCTTCTACATAGACTAATTTTGACGAAGTGAACATATTTGCCCCTACCTTAACCATCAAGCATGCTTGTTTTTCCATCACTCCAAGACATTATCATCATCCCATGATAAAATGTTTGCAAAATGAGTCAAAATCCAAGTAACATAGGATGCTATGTTGTTCTACACTACATAGTGTAGCATAGCGTAGCAAGGTCAAAAAGCACCAAGGTCCTCTGCCAATTGGTTCTAGCAAAATAATTTCACCTGGCCATACTTTGATCTCCAAGACTAGTTGTCTGACTTCGCCCTTAGGCCCCAAGCAAAGATTCTCAATAAAGCACTATAAATCAAGCAAGGATGCATGTTGCACTGGTTGCTATGCTATGCTACGTTACACAACATAGCACAGCGTAGCGGAGACACAAAGCATGGAAGTATCCCAAGGATGAACTCTGTAGGTCTGAGGACCTTTCAACATAGATGGTAGAGTTGTTAATTGTAGAAATTTCTTTCCTAGCCAAGCCTCAAACAGGTATCTTCGGCTTTTTAGAAAAATTTCTCTCAAGACTGGTGGCTATGCTAGGTAGCATAACATGTAGGTGTTTATGCTATGTCGATGTATTGGGCAGTGTAAGTAGGGTAACACTCATGTGGAAGCATCAGGATGTCTACGGTTAACTCCAGAACTTGTTGGCAGTGGTCACTCCTATCCTAGCATCTCTTCAATAGACAAGGATTAGTAAGTTTTCTTTGTTTTGCATCCCCTGGTTATTCCCAAAGTTTTCATTATGCTTGACCCTGCTCGCAAGTGTAGGGAAGATGTAGTCCTAGAGCACAGGCTCTACTTTGCATTCATTTTTGGCATTCTTTATGATAAACATGGCAGTTCACTTGATTTTGGTAGATGCAACTTGAATGGTATGGTCATAGCACAACAAGTTTCACATTTAGCATCACACTATAGTGTAGAAATGTTCAAAGGGTTGGCTCTATAAATACCCTAGTGAACAATGTTCAAAGGATTGGCTTTTGACATTGTTGGCTTTGAGAATCATCTTATTTGTGGTCGGCTTCAAAGATCAGCATTTTGGCATTTTAGCTTTCTGGTGATTAGCTTTGGCAAAGAGACTGGCAAGTAGAGGGTTGACAAACAACAAATCCTAGTAGCAGCACTTTCCAGATCTCTTCTAGCCTAGCGAATACCGACTCACCTATTCCTGTTAGCAAGCTATTGATAGTAGTTCAAGGAGCCTTGACCATACCACTTCATTGTAAGCTATGCCAATCCACACTGCACATCAGTTGTACACCTTCTCTAGCCAAACAAAGATCAAATCTCTCAATTCTGGGGTGGTGCACTCTCTTACTCAAGCCTGTTTCACTTCATTTTTCTATCACCATAGTTTGCATCATTGCTTATCAGTTTACATTTATCTCTTAAGTTGTATGTAATATCTTTAGAACAATTGTTTACATGAGGTTATTGTACACTGACTAAGTCCTTGTCTGATTGACTAGACCATTCAGAGCATCACGCCTCCATTTTTCTCCAACATGGCCCTCGTGTAGATCCGAGGTTAGGCTGTATGCCCAATAACCTCTTAGTGTTCCAACCACCAACATTTTTAATTACTATAGTTTTTGGCACAGAAGAAGGATCTCTTTGTTTCCGTTTTGCACATCATGGGTAATTTTGCATGCTGTCTATACCCTGCTACCTACTAGCATAGAAGTGACACCCTTGTGGTTGTCTATGCACATGGTGGTGCAGACTAGTCGCAATGACAATTCCTCTAGAATCCTGTAGGATGAACGCCTCCAACCGCTTACTATACCATGTTCACTTTGTTGACTACACTATGCTACCTATGTCCTATGTGGAGTAGCGACCTAGCCAGTGTGATATGCTGACAGTGTAACACCTCTTTACTGTGCTACATTACCCATTGTGGTACACTACCCATCATATTACGTTGCTTGCATCCTCTACAGCATAGCAGTCTTACTCAATGTAGCAGGTGTAACAGTGAAGGAAACCAGTTTTTGACACTTCTCAACGTATCCAGTTTCAGCCTCCTCACCTACAGTTCTCAACTACAACCACTCAATGTAACAATGCACTATTTGTAACTGTTACCTGTACACACCCTGGCTGTTTCTATCCACTTTACAACAGAAAATGAATCCTGTTACCACTATTATTCTCACTTCAAATCTGTAGGCTGCGACACCTATCATCCAAGCACTTGACATAAGATGTAGAGCAATATGATTTCCTCTGTGCAAAATTCTAAGTGAATTTACCCTTAGATTGCTAGGAAGTCAAGGATAAATGTAACTTCAAGTTCCTCTATCGAAACAAAAGGGAGTTCATCCCTAGTCTTGATGTCACCATCTCGCTAACGAAAGCATATCAATGGGTGTTAAACTAATTGATGCAAGTGAGTAGGTCTAGGGAACAAGACATAGTGTCCCACTATGATGAGGAATTTTAGCATGGGCAAGAGGAGTTTGACTCCCACTTCAAAGGTGGTGGCCAAGTCTATATCATGGGTACCCCTTCCATTGCTATCTTTCAGTCAAACCCGCTCCTCTCGTCTACCCCATTTGTTGTTCCCACAACCCTGCCATAGCCCAAGCCCTATTCAGTAATAGGCAGCCATCCCATGTTTTCAATGTACCAACACATAGCCCCTTCAACTTCGTTTCCAATCATGCTCCCTTCACAATCTGTTCCAGCATCGTACCTAACATCAGTCATGGCTATGTTGCCATACATGCACACTGTGCCTACGTCACAATTACACGTGATTTCTGCTCTTGTTCCCTCGTCTACATTTTTCCCACCACCAATAGCAGACCCACTCTCAACCGTGTGATGGATGCCAACTACTCCTCTCCCTACTATGTAACCCTCTCAGAAATCACATTATGTTCGACCCCGAGCATACTAAGTCCCATAGGTGGTGCAACCAAACACAGGGCTATGGAGCACCCTGCCAACTAGGCAAGTAGTCAACCCCATGGCATCACCAAAAGTTTCTGCCCCAATAGCATCACCCACTGGGTGGTGGACTACCCATGCAGCACCACTTACTAGAGTGGCCCCAACGGCACCTCCCATGGGACAAGCCACCACCCCAATAGTGTCATCCATGATGGCTACTCAGGTAGCCCCACAATTGTCTGCAATGTCCCTGGGTCTGGATCAAGCTTTCCAATTCATCCAAACCTTGACTAAAGAAATCAAATGGCTTAAGGCTGTCGGTTCCAAGACTATTCAAGTCATGGAGTTCTACCATGATGACCTAATCAGTCCAACATTCCCCATGCTCATGCTACCCCCAAGGGTGCCACTGCCCCAATTTACAAAGTACAATAGGAAGGGTGAACCGAACATGCACCTAGTAACATTCAGGTCTAAATCCTTACTTTTGCAACCATGGCCTCACACCATCATCCATGTCTTTGTCATGTCCCTAATAGGCAAAGCTCTAGATTGGTATCGTGTGCTTCCACGCACCTTCATCTCAACCTTAGAGGAGCTGCTAAGTCAGTCCATGACTCACTTCAAGTACAGCCTAAAATAGGAAGTCACTCTAGACTAGCTCATGAGTGTTAAGTAGGACCTGCTAAAATCTACACAGAGATTCATACAATAGTGGAGCGTAACCTTGAATGAATATGCAAGCTAATTGTGAATGCCTACATGTTGGCCATTTTTAAGGGAGCAGTAAATGACTTTATTAAGTTTAAACTCTTCTACCTCACCTTGCATTCCCTCAGCCAAGCCTTTTCTTATACTAAGAGCATTTAGGATGTGGCTGAGGCCAGTAGGAACCAGTAGCGAGATGAGGGAAATTTTAAATTTTTCTTTTGGATTACTTATTGTACTCTAAAATTGTAAAAATATTTAATTGAAATTCTTAATTATTTTACTTAGTTTATTATTTTTAAAACATCACATAGCCCTCTTGAGCTAAGACTATTCTCGAGTTTCTATACCCATACGAGAGGTGCCCTAGGTGATAGTCTTCTTAAATGAGTTTTTCCCTAGGTGTTAATGTGCCCAAAATTTATCCATCAATAGAAAAGATGAGGAAATAAGAATGTCATAATTTAAAATATTAAGACTTTAGTTGGAGGACTCATAAGAAGTCCTTGAATTTACACATGGATGTGTAATTTATGAAAGTATTGAATGACTATTAGAAGACATGATTTTGGAAGTATTCATAGCTAATTCATTTTTTGTAAGTTATTAAGTTCATGTTCTACACCATATTATTGAGAGAGGGATGTTGGAACTAGAACTTGATGATTATATAAACCCTTATGATATATAGCCAATGCAAAGCTTTCATAGAAATTAATTAGAACTTAATAATGAAAAGTTACCTACTAGAATCAAACACATAACGTCCATATTATATTATAAACTATTACTTTGTGTGTTTATTGATTAATTATCTTATTCAAGTACGCGTGTTCACCCTAACCCATGGATTAATCCAATGAAGACTATTAAAAATATGAGAAATTTACAAATAGATCATCCCCTTTATCCTCAAGTTAACCTTGTTATATCTCTCTCAAAATGTATATCTTCATTAGACTAAGCCAACCTTAGTAATCAATTTGATCTAGATGTGATTTTCTAAAGCTGTAAAGGATCCATGCCAAGTTGACCACTATCACTAGGTTGACTTCAACAATATTAATGAAGTTCAAATTTGACCTAAAGGAAATAACTCCACCAATATTGGCTAACACAATGAAGTTAGATTTTTTGCAAAGTAGCTTGATGAGTTTCTCCTATTAGGTTGACTAATACTACAAGACAATCCTAATTATAGTTTTAGCTTTAGTTTCAAAATACAAATTACAAATTACCAACACACTAATAAACTCTAGGTACTTAAAGAAATAAAGCATAAATTTTGATTATGTGAAGATACGTGCATGCTCTCTCCTAAAATCTATTTTAAATTAAGCTCTCATAAATAATATCTTCCACTTTTCAAGGGAATGAACAAGCAACGTAATCTTGAATTTGCAATGGAATGAATACACAACCTTAGGTTTTATTTAGGAGGTCCTTTTTTATCAAAGATTTGTAATAAATCACATACTGAATGGAAATTTTAAATATCTTTGTGTTGTCAATAAAGTTTGTGATATCTTCCCCAAGTTTCCACATTTAATTAGATGTCTTCACAAGCATGTTGTTATTGAAAAAGATTTAGCAATCATAGAAGTCTAAATCGTAATCATAGAACTCTAAAACCTATTCATCTATCTCAAAGATAAAAAAATAAAGAATTTTTTTTAGAAGGTGAAAGAAGTTTTTAGAAGTCTCTCTTACTATGGTAAAGAAAGAGAAAATATCCCATTCCACTCCACTTTTCATATTTTATTTTTTATGAAAACCATAAAAATTAACATTATTCCAAATTCAAAAATCATTTTTTGTATTTGTATGAGAATCATAATTCTTCTTTTGCATAAGAAAAATATGTTAAATATGTAGAAATCATAATATGTGTCCCATGGTAATTGATAACCATTCTAATTTTAAACTACTTTATAAATTAATAAACATTATTCTAATACAAAACATTATTTTAATGAATTGCAATAGAATGCTCTTTATATGCTCACAAACTACTACTAAAAATAGCAAAATTAATTGCCATTCTAATTGTATTAGTGGACAACATTATATGTGCTTTTGCAATAACTTTATCTTTAATTAAAATAGAAAGTAAATGTCACATAAAATGTTATAAACTCTAATCTCCAACTAAAATACAAATAAGACATCAATGAAGCTAAAGCTTTGAAGTACATCTATTTCACTATGAAAATGATGTACTTGATGGATATTACAAAAATTACATTTGTTTGAACTATTCTATGTACAATTGATATACACACATCATAATCATACATCTAAGTTGAAACCCCCAAAATATGGAGTGGATTCAACATGATATTACATAAATTATAGATCATAATCATTTAAAAAATGAAGGTCCTTTGGAAGTAGCTCCAACATTAATGTTTTTAGATTAAAGTCCTTAGGAAAAAACTCATCTAATGGTGACATGGTATCATACGTTAAACCATCATCTATTTCTCCTTCATCATGTTCTACTTTAACTTTCACCAATGATACTTGATTTTCTTTCTTGGCATTCTTATAATTTTTACATGCATTCCCACATCTACCTTGATCAAAAAGAATTTGCTTGTTTATCTCTTTTTGGGCCCTTATTATCTGTAATCACAAGACAGCTACAAAACAATATCAGTATTTTACTCAAACCTTCATCAAATAAAAATATTAAAATATACTCTTTTTTCTATCGATATATTCTTATACAACATTATATATTAGAATTAAAAATAAATTAAACATAAATAATAATACATTATTCATACAATGGAGGATTTGATTTAAAAGAAAGCCCCTTTTAATAAGGTAAATAAATGAGGTAAGAAAAATGCAGAAAGACCTACGTTACTGTTTCTTGAGATAAAAATTTTAAACTTTTACAGTTCACCTAAATTACAATTATAAAAGGTATTAACTTAGATGAACATAAATTAACATATTTGTATAAAGCTGCCTACGCACATATATTGTCAAACAGGATGAATATCTGTAGAGAGGTGAAAACGAGATTGAAACTATTCAAACTGTAATATAAAAGTCGGACAGAAACTTAACCTAACAAAACTCAAAGCTATTGAAGAAATTTTAATCAAAATAGGTATAATGACATTATTAATTCCAATCTGTAACGTTTCATGCGTTAGATACCTTGCTATTAAAATCGAGCTTATCATGTGGTGGGCTTGCTGAGGGATTGCTGAGGGATGCTGCAGTTTTTGCCGTTTCTCGGCACTTGTAAAACAAGAAAATCCGTTAATTGCCCTTCTCTTCCTGGAGCTGTCCCGCTTTCTTTTCTTAAGATCCATGGCGATTTCAGGTAGCAAACTATTATCTACAGGAGATGTTCCAGTACAGGTAGACGAATGGAAGGGGCTCATATTCCATGCAAAGGAATAATTTTGAGCATCTGATACTTGCGACAAGGATGGCGACAATGGCCTGGTAGAACCAGTGTTTGGTGGCTGTTGCAAGTAATCAACGTTGAAGGAATAACTAGTGTTTGGTGGCTCTTGCAAGTGATCAACGTTGACAGCAGGTGCAGAAAAATCCTTTTGAAATTCTTCCCATGTAGGGTTATGGTTCAAATTGCTTCCGCTGCTGTTGTTCTGATCAGCAAGGTTGATATCCAAGGAAGATTGATATTGATCACACGCAACAAAAGGTATCTCCATGTAGCTATGGTGGCCTATTCCACATCCTGCAACTGCAACAGATGCATTAGATAAGATTTTAGTGGCAAAATATAAAGATCTAGCTTTTTACAAAGTGCTTGCTTTTTACCTGTTCTGAAAAATATCCTATGAGGAATAACATAAGTATTTAGAGAGTATTTATACAAACAACATTCCTTTCCAAAAATTTTCTGGGAAACACAGATGCTTAGAGCACAAAAAACTAATTTAAGTATTCACCCAATTCCACCCCACGGTATTAATCTTTATTTATCAAAACATTGACACTGTCACATCTAATGCGAAGGAAGAGTAAACTTTCAAAAATTCTAGGGGATATTATAAATTGTTAAAAAGAAGCATCTGTTAATTAAAAAAAAAATTAGAAAGGAGAAGATACATTTGAAAATACTTCCGCAACTAATTTTTTAACAACTATTTAATTGGATTTGGTTTATTATCTCCGTCACTAGAGATTTTCTTGGATTGGGATGGGTGCCTCTAGACAGAGATAGACGAGTTTGGTTTTCTTGGAAAGGACACCCTAAGAGAGTACACCCTTGCAGTACTTACAAACCTTTCACTTTCCAACAAAAATTAAAATAACCGAAAAAAACACCATGCACACCATTTTCAATCAGAACCATTGATAAAACAGATCTACAAAAATACTCAAAATCAAAATTAAAATTTGAAAAAACCCAGATTGTTTCAATGAGGCAAATCGGTTTGAATACACGTTAAGTTGAATATGGAAAGGAACTAAGAATAAGTTACGATTAAGAAAAAGAAGCTAATAAATAGAGTGATTTCGGGAAAGGGAAAAAGAAAAAGAAAAAAAAAACGAATTACCTGCAGCTACAGGTGTATACGAAGGATTAGGCACTTGAGGTGACTGTGGCAACGTTGGAAAAATGAACCCTTTCCGTCCAATGACCACCACCCTTCAAACAGATCATTTGATGAAGAACAGCACCAGCAACGAGGGTTAGAACAGAACCAGCAAAGCGGAATTTGGGAATCAAAAGCTTGTTCCGTTTTGCCGTAATTGTTGGAAACAACTAACTGAAGCGGTAGATTACAGCACTAAACTAGCAGTTGCTAATTCATAAACTGCACTTTCCGTTTCTATTGTTTGATAGTTTTTTGAATTTTCCTTAAAGATAACATCAGACTTCTAAAAGTTCTATTTCAGTTAATTTTTGCTGTTTCCAATTTTGTAACCCGGGTGAAGCTATTTAAGTCTGCCCTGGATCCATCATAAATTGTCAGAGGTAAGAGTTCTCCCATTGCATGAGAGAGAGGCTTTTTCTTGTTCTCTCCTTGTGATGAAGAGAGAAGGTTGTTATTTCCGCTGTTGATAATAAGATTTTTCTGCAATTACCTGTCATTCAACTGCTCTTTATTTTCATCTCGTTTCATATTTTGCTGCCAGATCTGCTAACAGTGGTATCGGAGCTCTCAGGTTCATAGTCCATGGAAGTGTTGCAGATCGTGCATACGAATCTTACAAAATGGCTGGCAAATACGAAATAGAGAAGTTCAATGGAAGCAACTTCACATTGTGGAAAATAAAGATACAGGCAATTCTGCGTAAAGATAATTGTCTGGCAGCAATTGGAGCAAGGCCGGGAGAGGTCACGGATGACGACAAGTGGAATGAAATGGATGGAAATGCTATTGCTAATTTACACTTAGCATTGGCAGATGGAGTTCTTTCAAGTATTGCAGAAAAGAAGATGGCAAAGGAAATATGGGACACTTTGACCAAGCTATACGAGGCTAAATCACTCCAAAAGAAAATCTTCTTGAAGAGAAAACTTTACACTCTTCGTATGGCAGAAACCTCATCGGTAACTGACCATATCAACACCCTAAATACTTTATTTGCTCAACTCACATCGTTGGGCTATAAAGTAGATGCAGGTGAACGTGCAGAAATTCTACTTCAAAGTCTACCTGATTCATATGATCAACTCATCATCAACTTGACCAACAATGTCCTTATGGATGATCTTGTCTTTGACGAGGTTGCAGCTGCAGTTCTTGAAGAAGAAAGTCGATGCAAGAATAAGGAAGATAGGTTGGCAAACAAGGTGGAGGCCTTAACAATGGTGAGAGGAAGATCCATGGAACGTAATTCCAAGTGGAACCAAATTCATCATAGATCCAAGTCAAGAAGTAGAAAGAAAATCATCACTTGCTACAACTGTGGCAAGATAGGACACCTAAAGAAGGAGTGTTGGAGCAAGAAGAGAAATGAAAAGAATCCTCAAGGGAATGCGGCAAGTACCTCATATGACGGTGATGTTCTATACAGTGAGGCAACTATTGCTGAAGGCAGACAAAAGCTCATTGATGCTTGGATCTTGGATTCAGGAGCAACATGGCACATGACCTCTCGGAGAGAATGGTTTTATGACTACAAACCAATCTTGGAAGGATCTGTGTACATGGGAAATGATCATGCTTTGAAAATCGCTGGTATTGGTACTGTCAAGATAAAGATGTATGATGGCACTATTCGCACAATACAAGAGGTACGACATGTGGAGGGCCTGAAGAAAAATCTACTGTCTTTAGGACAACTAGATGATGTTGGGTGCAAAACTCGTATAGAGAATGGCATCCTGAAGATTACCAAAGGTGCGCTTGTGGTAATGAAGGCAGAAAAGGTTGCTGCAAATCTGTACATGCTTATGGGGAACACACATCAAGTGGGAGAGTCTTCTGTTGCATCAACTAGTTTGGAAGAAGAATCAACAATGTTGTGGCATCGAAAGCTTGGTCATATGTCAGAACAAGGTTTGCAAATTCTCTCTAAACAGAGACTACTTCCTGGGCTCAACTCGGTATGTTTACCATTTTGTGAGCATTGTGTTACTAGTAAGCAACACAGATTAAAGTTTAGCACATCAACTGCTAAGAGTAGAGGCATCTTGGACTTGCTGCACTCTGATGTTTGGCAAGCACCAGTGGCTTCCCTAGGAGGAGCAAGATACTTTGTATCTTTCATTGATGATTTCTCCAGGAGATGTTGGGTGTATCCAATCAAAAGGAAGGCAGATGTCTTTTTAGTCTTCAAAGTTTTTAAAGCGCAAGTAGAACTTGAGTCCGAACAAAGGATCAAGTGTCTAAGGACAGATAATGGAGGAGAATATAAAACTGATGAATTTAATGCATTTTGTCAGCAAGAAGGCATTAAGAGGCAGTTCACAGTGGCACACACTCCTCAACAAAATGGAGTGGCAGAACGGATGAATAGAACCTTGTTGGAAAAAACAAGATCAATGTTGAAGGCTGCAGATCTAACCAAGTCCTTTTGGGCAGAAGCAGTTAATACGGCCTGCTATTTAGTCAATCGGTCTCCATCAACTGCGATTGATCTAAAAACACCAATAGAAATGTGGACTGGTAAGCCAGCTGTTTATTCTCATCTCCATACATTTGGAAGTTCTGTGTATGTGATGTATAGTGACCAAGAAAGATCAAAGTTGGACCCAAAGTCCAGGAAATGTATCTTCTTAGGGTATGCTGATGGAGTTAAGGGGTATCGCCTGTGGGATCCCACTACCCGCAAGGTTGTCATCAGCAGAGATGTGATATTTGTAGAAGATAAAATGCAAGAGAAGGGAGATGCTAGCACTTCAAAGGAGAATTCAGAGACTACTAAAATTCAGGTAGAAGATAAGACAAAAGTTGAAGATCCAGTTCCTTTTGAAGCAACATCAATGTGTGAAGAGACAGGACCAGTCAAGTTTGAAGCTAATGAAGTTCGTCGGTCATCTCGGGTAAAAAGATCACCAACTTGGCACTCAGATTATGTTACTGAAAGTAATGTTGCATATTGCCTTTTAACGGAGGATGGAGAGCCCTCAACTTTACATGAAGCTCTCAAAAGTCCAGATGTGTCTTTGTGGATGGTAGCAATGCAAGAGGAGATTGAAGCTTTACACAAAAACAAGACATGGGATCTTGTTACACTACCACAAGGAAGAAAGGCTATTGGAAACAAATGGGTCTACAAGATCAAACGTGATAGTAATGACCAAGTGGAGCGATATCGTGCAAGATTGGTGGTAAAGGGATATGCTCAAAAAGAAGGAATTGACTTCAACGAGATATTTTCTCCTGTGGTTAGACTTACAACAGTCAGAGTAGTCCTAGCAATGTGTGCTACATTTGATCTACATCTAGAACAACTAGATGTGAAAACTGCTTTTCTGCATGGAGATCTTGAAGAAGAGATTTATATGCTCCAACCAGAAGGTTTTGCAGAAGAAGGCAAAGAGAACTTGGTTTGCAGGTTGAACAAATCTCTGTACGGTCTCAAACAGGCGCCAAGGTGTTGGTACAAGAGATTTGACTTGTATATCATGAGCCTTGGCTACAATAGACTCAATGTAGACCCTTGTACGTATTTCAAGAGGTTTGATGAAGATTTCATCATTTTGCTATTGTATGTGGATGACATGTTGGTTGTAGGTCCCAACAAAGAGCAAATCCAAGAATTGAAGGCACAGTTGGCTAGGGAATTTGATATGAAAGACTTGGGACCAGCAAACAAGATTCTAGGGATGCAAATTCACCGAGACAGAAATAACAAGAAGATTTGGCTTTCTCAGAAAAATTACTTGGGTAAGATCTTGCGACGCTTCAACATGCAAGATTGTAAGCCAATTTCTACCCCACTTCCTGTTAATTTCAAATTATCCTCCGAGATGTGTCCTAGCACTGAAGTAGAGAGGAATGAGATGTCTCGAGTACCATATGCATCAGCAGTGGGAAGCCTAATGTTTGCTATGATTTGTACAAGACCAGACATTGCACAAGCAGTGGGAGTAGTCAGTCGGTACATGGCAAACCCTGGACGAGAGCATTGGAGTGCTGTTAAGAGAATCCTGAGATACATTAAGGGTACCTCAGATGTTGCATTATGTTATGGAGGATCTGAATTTACTATTAAAGGTTATGTGGATTCAGATTTTGCAGGTGATCCAGATAAAAGAAAATCTACTACAGGTTATGTGTTTACACTTGCAGGAGGAGCTATTAGTTGGGTATCAAGATTGCAAACAGTAGTCGCATTATCTACAACAGAAGCAGAATACATGGCAGCTACCCAAGCTTGCAAGGAAGCAATTTGGATTCAAAGGTTGTCAGAGGAGCTTGGACACAAACAGGAGAAGATTCCTTTGTTTTGTGATAATCAAAGCACCTTACATATTGCAAAGAATCCAGCTTTTCATTCAAGGACTAAACACATAGGTGTACAATTTCACTTTGTTCGTAACGTAGTAGAAGATGGAAGTGTGGCTATGCAGAAGATACACACCAAGGATAATCTTGCAGATGTTCTGACCAAGCCAATTAACATGGACAAGTTTTCCTGGAGTAGATCCTCATATGGCCTAGCAATAACATAGAATGGTCAGGTAGAAAGGATGCTGTGGAGATCTGATTGATCCTCAATCCAAATCTCCAAGTGGGAGATTGTTGGAAACAACTAACTGAAGCGGTAGATTACAGCACTGAACTAGCAGTTGCTAATTCATAAACTTCACTTTCCGTTTCTATTGTCGATAGTTTTTTGAATTTTCCTTAAAGATAACATCAGACTTTTAAAAGTTCTATTTCAGTTAGTTTTTGCTGTTTCCAATTTTGTAACCCGGGTGAAGCTATTTAAGTCTGCCTTGGGATCCATCATAAATTGTCAGAGGTAAGAGTTCTCCCATTGCATGAAAGAGAGGCTTCTTCTTGTTCTCTCCTTGTGATGAAGAGAGAAGCTTGTTATTTCCGTTGTTGATAATAAGATTTTTCTGCAATTACGTGTCGTTCAACTGCTCTTTATTTTCATCTCGTTTCATATTTTGCTGCCAGATCTGCTAACAGTTTTCATAAATTTGATGTTGGTGCTGCATCCAGTACGCCACCTCAAAATCGCTTTCCCTTTTCATCTCCAACTTCATCATCTTTGTCAAAACCATCCACAAAGTGAAAGAAAAAAGAAACTCACGAGGACAGGAAAAAACACGTGCGTACACCTCTCTGTACCAAACAGCCAAACAAAACGAAATAAAACGAAAGAAGAGCAGCTCAACATTCACACAGAGACACCTTCATTGCACTCTTTATTTCGAAAAACAGTGACACGGTGAACTTGGGCCGAAAAACTGGTTGAAATGATGGTGGGTTGCAGACTTGCAGTAGACCCTATAATGAAACAAAACTGTGCGTATATCATGTCTGAAAATGGAATGCATTTGCTGGGCTGATAAATGCTTGGATTCGGATCATGCCAATGCATTGCTTTGCATTAAATATAGAACCTGAGCACTGCACAGCATTATCAGAGCCGTTAGTGGCGCATGAATTCCCATTTGTCTGGAACATGGCAGTGAAAGGATCGCTGTGACAGCACCATTCATGCCGTATAGAATCGTTGGCGGATCTTTCTTTGGTTGATTTCCTCGCTCAAATTGGCATACTTGTTTATTCTTTCCACCATTGTTTATTTGTTCTTTGTAGTAAGTCTGTGTTCTCAGTACCGCTCGCAGTCACAAAATATAGTTTTGGGTGGATTTATAATAATTTTCTTTTTGTCGGTGGTGGTCGAAGAAGAAAAGTTTTAAAAATATACATGTTTCCATTTTCACCTTCATGTCCCTCGTCAGTTAAATCCATGGGCTGGGTTGTACCTTCCACTCCACTCCTCATATCCTTGGTCAGTTACATCCATGGGCTGGGCTGACCATGTCTTTTGTACTTTCTCCACTCCGTCCTCCGTCTGCTGTCGTACTCCGAGGTTGGTAATCCGTAATCCCGTACTCAGAGGTTGGGATTGGTAACGTGCAGAGAGCGAAGCCAAATTAAAATCCAAACGTTCAGTCTATTTTTCTTTCACCTTAAAGCCAACAGGGAGGCAAACAAATACTCCTAAAAACAACGAATAACGTTCACATGTATATTAACTTTAACCCGTTTACATGGGCTGACAATATACATCAATGTTAAGTAAGGTCATTTTAAAAATACATGCGGTAACTGGTAACCTGTACAGTTATTCATGATTTTAAACCTTATTTTACTGCTAAACACCTGAAAACCAGGCATAGGGGCGTCCGTTTCCAGCCCTGGTCCAGAGCCAGCAGAGTTGCTGCAGCACCTAAAAATCGTGCACATTTACTGTAACAGTCCCTGCCGCTGCACCGTTAAAGAAACCGGCCATGACGTCAATCACCCAATTTATCCTGCCCATGTTCCTAAAAATTGATAATGATCAACATTAATCTTCTGAATGCCATGTAGGCATTCAAGAATCTACAAAGTGAATTTCATTTTTTGCTGCCTTGGGTGGCGCTGCTTTTTCCTTCCACCTTGTCAATTATATAAATTTATTGCGCTTTTTAACCTGTTTCAATTTCAAACGACACTTTACTTACTTTGTAATTGATGAGTCGTGATATTGGAGCGTGCCAAGCCTGCTAAGCGATATCGGAATCAGAACCTGTCTCATTGCTTATAAATAAGAGACCAGGGTGTTTGGTTCGGGAATTAGTTTCTTAGTCTCTTACCCGAACTTTTGCAATTTTTCCTTTCCAGAGTTAAGAATTATTTTTGAGTGCCCACAATAAGAGTCATAAAATAAACAGATCTTTAGAGCATTGTGTACTTGAGCACACCTTGAAAATAAAGATGAACTTTATGATAAACTTTGCAACATTCAGAATAGCTTATTTATTGCATTTAATGTTATTTACAGTTAGTTCACGCTTTTATTAGTTAATTGATGTTGTTTTTATAGAGTTATTAATCTTCAACAAGTAAGCACACTCAGTACGACCACTTTGAGCATATGTGGAACACTTGGTAACCCAGTAACAATTAGTGTTTCGTAATCTTAGTAGTGTTACACTGGTTCAGCATGTGTTTGGCAAGTGGGAACGGATGCTAGTGTTAAGACTAGTTAAAGCATAGTTGATTAATTAAATTAAATTAGTTACTCACTTATTTCATTTCTCCACTTTAAGCACCAAGAACATAAAACATAAAAAACCATAAAAATCACATACCTCAAGTTTACTTAACCATACAATTGTGTTGTACAAGTAAGTTTGGAAAGACAAAGATCGCATAACCCATCCTTGTTCTGTGGAGGTGCATAAGCACTTAATCCTTGGAGTTTGACCGGATTGCGCATAAACACTCATATTTGTATGGTTGGGCATAGAGATACCTCGTTGCTCATCATTGGTGCCATTGTTGAAGACTTTGTTCTTTGTGCACTGATTAGAACTTAGGAAATTTTTCCATCGTTCGAACGAACCCTTAAGGTTAGTTATTTTACAATCATCAAAAAGAGAGTATTGCATACTGAATAATCAATTATGTCTCCTTCTTCTTATGAGAGTGCTTCATTCCCTAGGTCTGACACCATGAACAATTGGAGGCAAAGTGTATAGGATAATCCGCCAGTACCCCAACAGTTTCGCTTGGTATACATTCATCCTAATGAGTATATAACAAACTTTACTTTTATCCTCCACCAGGATGAACAACTGTGTTGGTGGGATTTAAGAGGTAACATAGTGTTACCCCCCAATTGCTCAATCTCAAGCATGCTTCTTCGTGCTCTCACACGAATTGGTATGCAGCACTTACAATCGGAGTACATTGTGCATGAACAAGATTTGAGAGATTATTGACCCACGGAGGCACAACGTTAAAGGAACCTACAATAGGAGAGACATTACAAAGTTATGAAGTGAAAGTGGTCTGAGGATGTCTCGTATGTCATAAGTAAAAACGAGGGTGATGAACCTACCTTAGGAGGTTTTTCACATAACGATGTTCCTCTCATTGACTTCGGTCAAGGAGTTGTGTATGAAAATCTTCACTCAATCGTTCATAACCTAGGTTCTAATACCAATGGACAGAAAGGGTTTTAACAGGGAACACAAACACATAATGATGATGAACATTCTGATTGTAACCACGATCGACGCTATGACCACCAAAGAGAAAGTGATACACACCATCATGCTGTCAGTCCTCCTTCCTATTCACCTTCATTATCTCCTTCCCCCTCTCCTTTGAATCTGAATGCACTCACAAAGGGAAAGACCATGAGGACAATACTAAGAGAAATAGAGATCATAGAAAAAATAGTCCATGAAGGTGATGAGAGCATTCTAGAGAAACACATCACGAAAGAAGGGAGAGTAGGGAACAACATAGGCATCATAGACGCCATTGACAGTATGATCACAATGAACTGCTACTTACCACCTGAAGCATGTTAGACATAATAGAGGCTGTTATGATTTCAACAAGGCACCAAAAGGACAGTAGGATCAAAAGATTAGACATGAACACCATCCCACAATTTGAAGGGGGATACAATGCTCATCCTCAAAACCATTTACAAGCATTTCATGATGCATGTGCCTTGCAAAATATAGAAAATGAGTGTCAAAAACTAAAGTTGTTTTCATGGACACTGATCAAAGAAGCAGAAAGTTGGTACTGGTCCTTAGAACTAGAATCCATTCGTTGATGGAATACCATGTTGGAGCTATTCAACGATAAATATCAAACATACTCCCAAGTGTCCAACCTACATAAGAAAATCCAAGGATGGAAACAAAGAAGCCACGAACCCTTAGATGCTATCATGGGTCAATATTATGCATTATTACATCGTTTCCCTAGCCATGGTTACTCATAAAGGGAACAACTACTTCATCTTGTAGATGGGCTTAGGAACAAGACGCAAAGAACCCTTGGGACTTATGCCCAAGGAAGGTTATCTAAGCTCAGAGCCCATCAAATACAAAGATTGTTGGAGCAAGTTTCTAAAGAGGAAGGTGAATTAAGGAAAAGAGAAAGTGCGGATGAATACAATAGAGATCCTTCCCTTCGAAAGAAGGAAGCTAGATTTTGTGAAGATGAAGAAGAGTCACCAGTTGAAGAGATGGTGAATAGGAAGACTTTGCCAATTCAAAAATTTGCATTAGAAATATTGGAAAAGATAGATCAAATATGGAATTTCCTAGATGATAAATTTCAAACTGTTCTAAAAATAGTAAAGGAGTCTAGAGAGCAAGGTAGTGACCAAGAGAAAAGGAAAAAGAAAGAAGCTAAATATGCACATAACAAGGGTAAGGGCAAAGTTGTCATCATTGAGTAGGTTGTGGACTCAAACATAGACAATGATGGTAGGTGTGAGATATGTCAATATGACCATCCTAAGGGATGTTTCCCAGTAGTGTCACATCTGCAAGAGTCTAGGGTGTATGCACTAAACCTATGATTAAATAGATAGCAAACACCTCGAAGGTTACCTTATCCTTAGGGTAATCCAAGGTAGTTCCACCAACCCTTGACATATTATTCAAGTGGAACTCCACCACAATCAAATGAATAATATCAAAAATGGGAATGCCCACAATCATGGAAAATTCCATTACCACATCAACAATACCCTTACCGACAACTAACCCATACAAGTATTACATTTAAAAGCTGATCTCTCCATGTGAATCCACTAGTCACGTTACTCCTCAGCCTCATTACCAAACCCATGATTATTATAGAACCCCTTCTCCAAGGGGTGATGTTCGACAAACAAACTATCCTTCTCATCCGACTACACCTCTTCCACCCTTAGCTCTATTACCACCTACTCCAACTATGCAGGGTGAGCTTCCTACCTAGTCATGCCAATGTAATACTACAAGGGCTGTCAATCCTCAACCTACTATTGGTTTAGATATCCAATCAAAGAAAAGACATTTCATTAGAACCAAAACTCCAACCAAGTTCTTATAGCCACAAACGGCTAATTGTCCAATTACCTCACCATCATCATTCGAACCTTGAAAGCTTCCTTCGAACTGAGGACCACACCCAACACATATTGTCATGCTAACCCACACCATTATCAATTGGATTAAAGTTGGTCATCTTCTTAGGAAATTCTTCGATCTTGGAAGTCCTCTTATATATTTGCAAATCATTGGGAATGAGCCTTACAAACCTCTTTTGGATTCAAGTTTTGGTGTTAACTTAATCTCTCAAGAAATGTACAAAGCCTAGAACCTGCCTCCACTAAAAAAGAGTAACATTTGTTTAGAGTTGGCTGACCAATCCATCACTGTCCCATTAGGACTAGTGAAGGACATTGTCACCACTATTTGTGGGTGGTTGTATCCAACCAATTTCCTACTGATTCAAGTGAACAACTGTAAGGGGGACTTCGCAATCATAATGGAAAGAGCATGGCTAAGCACAATTGATGCGTGCCTAGGAATACACAATCTTTTCTTAGAAATATCAAAAGAAAATAAGTTTGAAAAGATTGAAAGGAAGAAATTTCCATGCATCGCATACAATGACACAAGGTGCAATTGCATGTAGAAGTCCTAGTTTGTACAATGCTTAACACTACCTGCATGCAACTAGTGTCCACAAGTAATGAATATACAAAGATGCCTATATGCATTAGCCACAAGCTAGGAAGGCACCCAATGGCTGACAATTGACCAAGAGAGTAATTCAACTATATGCATGGAACCAATTTAGAGCTTGAATTGCATCTACATCGATAGCATAGATACATTAGAGCCAGTCCATCACCAACTTCCAAGTCTTAACATCAAAAATATCAACTAGGGGAAGTTGAAAATCCCTAATGAATTTAAGCAAGAGCCCCTCGAATTAAAAATGTTGCGCACCAGTATTGAATATATATTTCTCAAGAATGGAAAACTAGTAATTAACAATGCTAAGCTCACTTCTCAACAAAAAGAAAAACTACTAAAAATGGTAAACAAATGGTCAAAAGAATTTGCTTGGTCATATCCTGAATTAATCGAAATAGATCCTAGGATATGTCAACATAGAATTTACATTGACCCCTCCATGAATCCTCGATGAAAAACACAAAGACAACTAAACCCAAAGCTTAAGCAAGTGGTTAAAGAAGAAATTAAACAACTTCTAAAAGTCTAGTTCATCTACCCCATTGTTGATAGTGAATGGGTTAGTCCATTAGTCATTGTGCCTAAAAAGAGAGATAAATGGAGGGTGTGTATAGACTTTAGGCTACTGAACATGGCAACATTTAAGGACCATTTTCCATTTCCATTCGTCGACCAAGTCTTAGATACCATTGCAGGGCATTGCTAATATAATTTTTTGGATGGTTACAGTGGATATAATTAAATTCAAATAGCACCAAAAGACCAAGCCAAAACTACATTCACAAGTCCTTGGGAAAAATTTGCATATAAGCAGATGTCGTTTAGCTTGTGCAATGCCCCAGCAACATTTCATTGTCTAGTTTTAAGTATATTTTAGCAAGAAATAGGGAATGGTATGGAGGTCTTTATGGATGATTTCTCCACCTACAGAGTGGACTTCGAACAAGCATTGGATTGATTAGATCAAGTATTGAAATGATGTGTAGAAACCAACTTAAGGCCCAATTGGCAAAAAAATAATTTAATGGTCCAAGAAGGCATTGTGTTAGGGCATAAGATTTCACAAGTAGGGATAGAGGTAGATCCTAAAAGGATTAAATTCATCCAAGAAATCCCTCATCAATTCAAAACTATAAAAGATATCTGATCATTCCTTGGACATACTAGCTATTATAGACGCTTCATCGAGAACTTTTCAGAGATTGCAAAACCATTGGTAAAATTAATGAAGAAGGATGTACCCTTTGAATGGACCAGGGAATGTGAGCTAGCTTTCCAAACCTTAAAATAGAAGGTCGTAGAAACACCCATTCTACAAGCTCTTGACTGGTCCAAACCATTCAACATAATGATAGATGGGTCCAACTTTGCTTTAGGAGCCGCACTTACATAATTAAATGACAAGAAATGACCCTATTACATTCACTGTGCAAGTCAAGGTATTGCTAGTGCACAACTCAATTACATCACAATAGAAAAATAATTAATGGCTATTGATGAGTGGTGAGATACCCCTACACTCAACCATACAAATACGAGCATTACACTTGTGATCTGGTCGAACTACGCAGATGGACTAGTTGTGGCATCTAAATAGTTAACCTTAGGTTGTAGTTCGTTGTCTTCCCACCTGGACTAGTATTATCTTTTTCACATATGGTTTAGTCCAGAGTAAGTGTATGATGGGTTTCTAATCTAATGCTACTCCTGAAGGTAATGGAAAGTAATAGTCACTAATCTAGGAGAGAGAGGGTGAGAGAATCTAATCTAGCCTAAGTGCGATGAGCATCCATTCCTTGATTATCCGTATACATCTTGGACTTACCATTGGGATTACCAAGTGTAGATCCTAGGTACACTACTGGGTTACCAAGTAGTCACACTTAAATGCTTGTAATCAATTCGTACTCATTCCGTATTTTAACATGAGTTTAAGGATGAGAGAGATTAACTAAGAAAGCAGTAAATAACAATAACGATTAAATAATTAAACTAAGTGAATGCTGCAATGATGAAGTAATCTCAATCTTTATTGCTAGTCATGTGTGTGTCCAAGTACATCACACTTGAATAAAGGATGTTGTACAATTACAATCACCACACTGTGGGCATACACTGGGAGGAAAAGGATTGAGAGAAAGAAAATGAAAACACTACAAACTAACTAACACCCAAACTCCCCAAGACTCCCTCATGTTGATCTATCTACCTCTTATTTATATATGAGGAGATAGGCTACGATATCGCATATGCGATATCGCGGTTGGGCTACGATATCGCAGATGCGATATCGTGTACGTGATATCGTGGTCGCCCAAATGACGACTCATCATACCCTCATGACTGAATGAAAACCCATCCTCGAGTTACAGTGATTACATAATGGATAAGTATGGGATTATTGGATGATGAAAATGGGGTTATGCCACAGTGTGAAATGAAAACAAAACAAAGACACAACACAAAGAATGTGCTACAACTACAAAATTTTTGAAACTCATGTAGTTCTTGGTGGTGGTGGCTCCTCCATTGGTGCTTTCCCTTTGTTTTGTGCTCTAGGTTTTGAGACTTAATGCATTGGAGTATGGCCTGGAACTTGTCCTCTTCAGTCTGAGGGTCTTGTGCCATCCATGCTAGTGTTCTGATGTTTGATTGAGTTGGTAGCTCCCATGGATAGGGTAGTTGCGGAAACATTTGATTGGCCTTGACATACCAAGCCATGAATACCCATCATTCCTCCTTGTAGGCTCTAGATTTATCTTTGTGTTTTTGAAAATTTGAAAACCATCGACCCAAATCCATTGCAACACCTTTTTTTCCTTGGTAGTTTACTTTCATAACCTCAAGTTTAGAATTTGCAATCTCTAGTGTTTCCAACAACTTCTTGCATTCTACAAGCTCTGCTTCGTATTTAACATAGGTGGTAGCTACCTGCTACTCAAGCTCTGTCCTTGGATGTCCTTCTATTAACATAGCAAGGTTGGCATATCACAAGTTTGCCAACTCCATGTATTCTATCAGATCTTGAATCTGCAGGACTCGTTTCTTAACTTCCGCTTGGTGGGAAAAGGCATGTGTGTTCAATATGGTCTACCAGTTAGTGTGTTGAGCACTGATAGCTTTGATATGGGCCTTGGACATATGGATCTCCTTTTCAAGGATTTGTTTGTACATCCCCATCTAATCTCGAAAGTGCTCCTTCAGTTTTTCATGCTATTTAACCTCATTTTGCCACACGCTTATTTCAATAGCTATCTTGTGGCGAATTGTGCGTACGTCCTCCATTGAGAGGGTTCAATTCTCCTTGGTTAAATGGCTTATGTCTTGGTTGACCTGGATGAACTATTCTCATAACTAATAAAAATGCTCTTCGAGAATATTATTTTTCTTCTTCGTAGCGGTCAACCGAAGCCTGTTAGCAACAAGCTATTTATTTTCCTCCTATAAGGCATTCAGTGCCTTGAGATGAGCATGAGTTTGTGCCTATGCTATAGAGGCATCCGAAACATCCTTCTCTTTTTCCTCAGCCACCTTTTTATTCTTCATTATTAGCTTGATTAGTTGCTCAATTTTGAAGCTGTCAAGCTGGTTTGTGGGAACAAATTATAAAGGATCCCATTTTGTTGCTTGCAGGGCCACGGGCTACTCTTGTAATTTCTACACCCCTACTTTAGCATGCTCATCCCTTGCTTCTTTTAAGACCAAATTTCCCTTTATGGAAATGAAGTCTGACTGAATTTCCATAACATATCGAGCGATGTCAAACAGGGACATCATTACTTGCCTTGTTTAGAGCAATCGATCAAGCACATCCTCATGTTCCGTAGCAGTCATTGAGGTTCTGGCCAAAGTTTGAGCACCCCGTGCTCCTATGCGATCTGCCAGTGGCACAACAGGTACATTGAATGATTCTTCGATGTGATCTACGATCTTTTTAGTAGCTTCTGCAGCATCTTGGTGTTGCATGACCACCATAGTGGCCCCTTCACCAGTTTCTAATTGCACTTGGAAAGATGCCATGTTTCCTGAGATCTGTTGTGACGAACTACTTTTTCCTCTTGTATGAATAGATACTTCATCCCTTGTGCGATCTAAAGAAAATGTGGGCTGAATGGCATCATCAATGATGCAGAAGAGATTTGCATCATCACGACTTCCTCAACTGACCATCTCAGCGATGGCCCTAAGATGGCTCATCGACGGTCTATAGTCTTGTAGCTACGGTAGCTGATCCTGGCCTATGCTAGGCCCTGATTCCTATTTTTGGATTGATCCTATACTTGGAGGTTAGCTAGGTTCTACAAGTTGAGTTGTAGTTGGTCTAGCTATCTATTCATCTTCTTCTCCTGGACCCAACGTCTCACCAATAATTTTCCTTATGGCTGGTGGCTTTAACAATTCAGCATAGGAAGCATTTTGGGCTTTTTAGAAGACATCATTGGTGTACCCCCAGATACCAGCATGTCAGCAAAGCTTTCTAATAATTCAAGGGAAAGGCTACGCCATCTTCCCTGTCTTCCATTCCTCGAACAACCTTAGGATCTTCATTAAATATAGATGGGGTAGGTTAGTGTCAACCTTTCCCATCAGCACTACACATCCTCTTGTTGCATACACTAATATTCTTTTTAAGCCCCTCTTGGGAAAGAGGTGATATGTTCCAATTTGAAGTAGAACCTCTCTTCTATCGTCAATTCATCAAATGTCTTATCTCTAGCCTAAGCCCTTTTCAACCAATCCCGTCACACATCTAGGTCAGAATGGGTGGATAACTAAGAAACTTTGGGCCTTGTATTTGAAAGGTTTAATACTTCCAAAATGGCCTATGTGGAGAAATTAATTGTCACACCACAAATGTTGAAGGTGGTGCCTTGCTCCCTATTGTGCCAAAATTGGTACGTCTCCCCTAGGTACCAGGAACCACTTTCAGAGAGGATAGGCCATAAGAAAGATCCTTTGAGGTGATCCCTAATAGCCTTAGGAGCAAACTCTATGAAATATTCAAGGTTTAATTCCAAAATCACCACAGCAAATGTGGAATTTTTGTGGATGGCCTAAACACAATCTTGGGACAACGTGAGATGTTGTCCCTATTCAGGCATTGTAGTAGCTCCTCCATCTGCCTGCCTGAACTGTACAGTAGGAGGATCCTCTTGATAAATGCTAAATGATTGTTCCTCCTATTCCACATGTTTTTCGGTAGGATCTTGTCTTCCACCTCTCCTAGGTCATTTGCTTCCACCTTGAGTAGGACCTTCCTATTGTCCACATTTCGAGGCCATCTGCAATCACATGGGGCCAAGCATTAGTAAGGTTGTTTTTGAAGTTAAGTTATACCTTACTACTTGCCTTAATTGATTAATTTATTTTATCTCCATGTGATGTTGCTCTAAAGATTGTAATAATGAGTCCATTTTACTTAGGTTTTTTCCAATTTTAATTTCCCAATGTACCTAACGGATTAAATGATTTTTTGGAACATTTTATTCTTAATTTACAACTAATTACCCTTGATAATGTTCTTTGGGCGATGATAAATTCCAAAAAATTTAGGTGTTATTCAGCAGGTTTCCCTCCCCCACGACTAAGCTAAACACTCTGAGTTCAAGCAGGTTTAGACAGAATGAAAATCAGAGTACCAGCGAGCAAGATATAGGTATGAGAGCAAAGGTTACACGATCCCAAGTCGTAGAGAAAGAAAAAATTCAAAATCTCCCCCACGTGAATGGTAAGAAATGATGCTAAGTGTTAACTACCGATCGTTCATTCCTAAGCATTCTTCTTCATGCCCTCACATGAATTGACATGTTGCACTTAAATGGATAATACATTGTGCAAGACCATGACTCAAGAGAATACCATCCCATGAAGGCACAACATCAAAGGGACTTCCAACAGGAGAGACATCATAAGTCTTTGAAGGGTAAGTGGTCCCAGGATGCCCTACATGTCTTAAGCGAAAATGATGGTGGTGAACCTACCTCAAGTAGTTTCCCACACAACGATGTTCCTCCCCTGACTTTGGCCAAGGGGTTGTGTATTAGAACCTTCATTCCACTATTCATAACAAAAGTTCTTATACCTATGGGCACAAAGGATCCAAAAAAAAGACACGAACTCATGATAAAGGTGGACATTCTGATTGCAATTGCGATGGGGCTGAGATAGCAGAAGAGGAGGTAGTAGATACCTATCATGATAATGGTTCTCCTTTTCCTTCACCTTCATCATCTCCTTCAATGTTTGGACATGGTAATAAAGAAAAAGACCATGGGGATAAAGGTAGGCAAAGTGGAAGTCATAGACGAAATAGCCAGGAAAGGGGACGGGGGCACTCTAGAAAGTCACAACATAGAAGAAGGAAGAGTAGGGAGCAATGTAGGCATCATAGACACCATGGACAAGATGATCATGATGAACCCCTCCTCGCTACTCAAAGTATATTGGACATAACTAAAGCTATTACAATTCCAACAAGGCATGAGAAAGATAGTAGGCTCAAGAGATTAGATATGAACAATCTTCCATGATTTGAAGGGGGATACAATGCTGATCCTTATAATCATTTATAAGCATTCCATGATGCATGTGTCATACAAAATATATAGAATGAATGGCAAAAACTTAATTTGTTTCCATGAATACTAATTAAAGAAGTAGAAAGTTGGTACCAGTCTTTAGAATTGGAATTCATTTGTAGGTGGAGTACTATGTTAGAACTATTTAATGACAAGTACCAAACATACTCCCAAGTGTCTAACTGGCGAAAGTAAATCCAAGGCTAGAAACAAGGAGGACATGAACCCTTGGATGCTACCATGGGCTGATACTATACACTATTACATCGTTGTTATGGCCATGATTATTCGCAAAGGGATCAACTGCGCCATCTTGTAGATGGGCATAGGCATGAAATGAGAAGAACCCTTGGGATTTATGCCCAAGGAAGAGTATTCAAGCTTAGGTCCCATCAAATCCAAAGACTATTGGAGCAAGTTGCTAAGGAAAGAAGGTGAGCTACAAAAGAGAGAAAGTGCAAAAGAGTATAATCAAGATCCTTCCCTTCAGAAGAGGGGAGTAAGATTTGCCTATCCAAAAGTTAACATCAAAAGTATCAACAAAGGTAGACCAAATTTGGGATTCCCTAAATAATAGATTTCAAATTTTTCTTAAAATAGTAGAGGAGTTTAAAGAGCAAGGTAGTGATCATGAAAAAAGAAAAAGAGAGAAGCTGAACATGCACGTAGTGAGGGTAAGGGAAAATACCCCAACGGTCACCTTATCCTCAAGGTAACCCAAGGCAGTTCCACCAACCCTTAACATATTATCCTAGTGGAACTCCATCACAACTGATTGAGAAATATCAGTAGTAGTAGCACCCACAATCATGGGAAATGCTACGACCAAGGCAATAGTATCCTTACTGACAACCTAACCCATATGGATATTACGTGCAAAAGCCAATCTCCCCACGTGACTCTATTGGTCATGTTACTCTTCAACCTCACTATCAAGACTGTGAGTATTATGGGACTCCCTCTTTTAGAGGTGATATTCTGCAAGCATATCATCCTTCTCATTCAACCACATCTCTTCCACCAATAGCTCCACTACCACCTGCTCCAGCTATGTAGGGTGAAATCCCTACCCAGCCGCAACATCATAATGCCACAAGGGCTGTTAACTCTCAACCTACTATTGGTTCCAACAACCACATGAAGTAAAGACCTTTCTTTAGAACCAATAGGCCAACCAATCCCTTGCAATCACAAGCAGCTAATTCCTTAGATGCCTCAGTATTTATCAAAACTTTGAAGCCTCCTTCAACCCAACCACCGCAATCAACACATACAGTCATGCTAACACATGCCATCATCGATTGGATCAAAGCTAGCCACCTTCCCAGGAAATTCTCTGATCTTGGGAATCCTTTTAGATACTTACAAATCGCTGAAAATGGACTGTGAACAGCTCTTTTGGATTCAGGTTCCAGTGTCAACTTGATTTCTCAAGAAATGTACAAGGCTTGGAACTTGCCTCCATTGAAAAAAAGCAACGTCCATCTAGAGTTGGCCGACTAGTCCATCACTGTTCCATTGGGACTCTTAGAAGACATCGTTACTATTGTTTGTGGGTGGCCATACCTAGCTGACTTCCTAGTGATTCAGGTAAAAAATGATAAGGGGGACCTCCCAATCATAATGGAAAGAGCATGGCTAAGCACCATCGATGTGTAAATAGGAATCTACGATCTTTCCCTAGAAATATCAAAGGAACATACATTTAGAAATATCGAGAAGAAGAAAGTTGTATGCATCGGATACAGTGACATAGGGTGTAATTGCATGCAGAGGTCATGGTTTGTGCAAAGTTTAACATTTCCTACATGCAATCAGTGTGCACAAGTGATTAACATACAAAGATGTCTGTATAAAGCAGCCACACAATAGGAAGGCACCTAGTGGTTGATAGCTAATCAAGAAAGTAGTTCACTCATATGCATGGAACCAACTGATGGTTGGACTTGCACTTATATCGATAGCATAGATGCATTAAAGTAAGTCCACCACCAACTTCCAAGTCTTAGCCTTTAAAATATCAACTAGGAGAAGTTGAAAATCCCTAAGAAATTTAAGTGAGAGCCCCTCGAGCTAAAACCATTGCCCATTGGAATGGAATACACATTCGTTAAAAATGAAAAATCGATGATTATCAATGTTAATCTTGCTCCTTAATAAAAGAAGAACTGCTAAAGGTAATGAATAAATGGTTGGAAGCCTTCGCTTGATCATATCCCAAATTAACTATAATAGATCCTAGGATATGCCAACATAGAATTTACATTGACCCCTCCATGAAGCCTCAAAGACAACTATAGAGATGATTGAACTCTAAGCTGAAACATGTAGTTAAGGAAGAAATCAAATAGCTTCTCAAGGATGGGTTCATATATCCCATTGCTGATGGCGAATGGGTTAGCCCCTTAGTTATTGTGCCTAAAAAGGGAAGCAAATGGAGGGTGTGTATAGATTTCAGGCTACTAAATATGGAAACATTCAAAGATCACTCTATATTACCATTTGTTAACCAAGTCTTAGACACCATCGCAAGGCATCGCTATTATAGTTTTCTGGATGGATATAGCGATATAACTAAATAAAAATAGCCCTATAATACCAAGCCAAGACTACATTCAATAGTCCTTGGGGAATGTTCGCATACAAAAAAATGCCGTTTAGGTTTTGTAATGTCCCTACAACATTTCAACAACTAGTTCTAAGCATATTCCAACAACAGATAGTGAATGGAGTGGAGGTCTTTATGGATGACTTCGACACTTATGAAGCAAACTTTGATGAAGCCTTGGACCAATTGGAGCAAGTGTTAAAAAGATGTGTAGAAACCAATTTGAGGCTCCACTAGTAGAAAAACCATTTGATAGTCCAAGAAGGCGTAGTACTTAGGTACAAAATTTCACACATAGGGATAGAGGTAGACCCCAAGAAAAAAAAAATTATGCAAGGAATTACCCATCAACTGGAAACTGTCAAAGATATTCGATCATTCCTTAGACATATTGGCCACTACATGGAGACAAATTGGTATAGTAGCATTCTTACCTATCTCCTATCCCAACAAACACCATAAGAGTTGAACCCTAAGAATAAACAATAGTTTCTTCACTGAGCCAAGTACTTTATAGAGATCAATGGGCAACTTTACAAAGTGTGTCCTAATGGCTTGGTTCGATGGTGTGTTCCCAATATTGATCAATTACGAGTTCTCCAAGATGCTCATGAGTGTCCTTGTAGGGTTCATTATGCTAGGAGACGAACAGCCATCAAGATCCTGCTTGTAGGATATTATTAGCCTATAATATTTCGGGATGCCCATCATTTCGTCCAATCTTGTGAGCACTGTCAACGTGATGGGGGAATGACTGCTAGAATGGAGGGTTCGCAATAATGAATTCAACCATTAGAACCCTTCTACATTTAGGGAATCAATTTTATAGGGCCGATTACACCAATGTCTAATGAAAAAGTTTATATTATTGTTGCCATTGATTACCTAACAAAATGAGCTGAAGCAGCTACTGTTCAAGATTGTACATCATCTACAGTTGCATGATTTGTTCAACAACAAATCATAAATAGGTTTGTTGTGCTATGTGCACTTATTTCAAACAATGGTACACACTTCATAGATGTAGCTTTTTGGAAATTAATGCAACGCTTAGGGGTTGGGCCTAAATTGACTACACCATACCACCCCCAAGCGAACGATCAAGTAGAAGTTACCAACAGGGAGATTACGAAAATATTGACAAGAACTATTAGCATATTTAGCTGAGACTAGGACACTAAATTGAACAATGCTCTTTGGGCATATTGCTCCACATGGAAACTCCCTACAGGCTACTCTCACTATGAGTTAGTGTACAGTAAATTACCAATGCTTCCCATTCAAACTGAGCTCTGCACACTATCCATAGCATGTGACCTCAACCTTGACCTTGGTCTAGCATAGAAAATATGGTTCTTAATCCTTAACTTGCTAGATGAAAACCAATTAGCTTCTTTGTCATCTAATGAATTGCACAAGGTCTTCAATAAACAACGTCATGGCCTAAGAATTAGGAAAGTTAAATATCAGCTAGCAGATAAGGTTCTCTACAAGAATCCCACACATGTGCCACAATGTACTAAATTTAAAACATTGTGGGAAGGACCTTATATTATTTATGCAAATTTTCCTTTAGGGGCCATGTCAATATACAAACCTGAGAGCTAAGATAAGAAAATTTTGGTCAATGTGCAACAAACGAAACCTTTCCAAGAGCTTAGGATAGCTAGTACACATGCTACCTCTCTTGATGGACAACCTTGCTCACTATTTCAGATCTCCTCCTTCCAACTTAGTTGTGGGGGAGATGGTCACCTATGCTAACTATTCTAACCCCTCAATTCTTTTTGAATTTTTGTTTTACACATTCTTTCAACTTTTCTTATTTTTTTTTTACACCATCATTCATATTTTTACTATTTCTTTGTTTGCTTGATTTCTTTTATTCATCATCCAATAAGTGCTCATGATGGTGGATTGAATTATATCATATTGATTGCTAATGTTTGATTTTTACCTTTGAATTATTATGCTGATATTAAGGTATGGTTTGTTTCGTAAAACAAGCAATGAGTCCACGCCGTCCACTCATCCATACAACTCTATGGTCTCCTGTGGCTTGGAATTGTATAGTTCCTTTTCTCTAAGTAAAATTTTAATGAATTGGTGGTTGGGTACTTTTCAAATCAAGAAAAGACTCAAAGGATGAAAAGGGTGTGACTTCAAGGGGATTCGATGCATTTGTGTTGGCCATTCTCTTAGCTGCTTGGATGCTTTTTTAAAGGTTTTTCTCCGTTCTGACATTGTTCAAAAATTGGGAAGCTAAGTGAATAAAAATAATTATTTGCATGGTGTTATTGTCACCAAAAGAAAAACAACAACAACAATAACAAAAAAAGAAAAAAAAAAGATAAAAGAAAGGAGAAAAGTGAGAATTGAAAGCACACCCCTAGGACAAAATAAATACAAAAAAAAAATGCATGGGTATTTGCATGGTGTGGTTCCCATTCAAAAGGAAAAAAATAGCAACATTGGAATTTAAAGCATGCCCCTTAGACCAAATAAAAGAGCTACAAGAACTACTTACGAAACTGGAAAGACATGTTACCCATGCTTGAAGGTTCCCTCTAACTAAGGCCATTTCTCGCTTCTTACTTCTACATCTCACTCTCCTTAGAATGGTGGTGACTCTTTGAGGAAGCATTCTTGTTGCTTCAAGTGGATGGATTGGTCAAGTGTGTTGATGCGAGGTCACTAGATGTGGTTTGTTTCAGTCTAGATATGGGATGAGTTCTACTCAGTCACATTAACCATGAAATACACAAGGAACTTTATACAACCTTGTTCCTAGGATTCCATTGCATTCTCTCCTCTCCATATTTCTTCTCATTTTTCCACCTCATTGCTAGTTTTATCGTTAGTCCATTCTAGGTTGATGGATTGTTTTTCTTTTGTGAATTCTTGTGCATAAGTTCTTAACTCTTGCTTCTAAATGACATTTCTAGTGAAACACCATAAATTTTAGGACTCTAATGATTCAACATAGTCCAAAAATTTGGGCAAGGATCTCTACAATCATGGTGTCACATTGGACCATGTGGATGACATGGCACCCCAGAAGTCCTAATGCCTGCAATGTTACTTTTGAGTCTACCTACTTCCCTCTACAACATAATCAATGTGGCACCTAGCCACAAGGCCAGTTTGCATTAAAAAGGAACTAGGGGTAGACTGAACAGTTTGAAAAATTTTCTATCTCCTGGGCTAACAGGCTTGCTACACCCTCTAGCTTGCCCAGCTTGATGCCTGACCCAGCTGATGGTCTACCCAAGGACCACACTAGAAGTTGTCGAAAATGTTCAGGATGAGTGAAATAGTTCAACAAGTTTCTAACTGTAAAACTTGCTATGCTACACAACATAGTAGGCCTTGAGAAGATTGATCAAGAACCTGAGATGTAGATTGACAACGACTCAGTCCTTCGGGTTATCTACCCCACTTCATCCTTAATGCATGAGCAACATGATGCAGCAAAAATGTGGCAAAGTTTTTCAAAGTCCTCTTCATTTGAGTGCTACATTGTGGTACCCTACCAAGTGTAGCACAACATAGTGGGGTTCTACTGTGGCAATGCTTCTACATAGACTAATTTTAATGAAGTGAACATATTTGCCCCTACCTTAACCATCAAGCATGCTTGTTTTTCCATCACGCCAAGACATTATCATCATCCCATGACAAAATGTTTACAAAATGAGTCAAAATCCAAGTAACATAGGGTGCTACGTTGTTCTACACTACACAGTGTAGCATAGCGTAGCAAGATCAGAAAGTACCAAGGTCCTCTGCCAAGTGGTTCTAGCAAAATAATTTCACCTGGCGATACTCCGATCTCCAAGACTAGTTATCTGAATTTTCCCTTAGGCCCCAAGCAAAGTTTCTCAATAAAGCACTGTAAATCAAGAAAGGATGCATGTTGCACTGGCTGCTATGCTATGCTACATTACACAACATAGCACAGCGTAGCAGAGACACAATGCATGGAAGTGTCCCAAGGATGAACTCTGTAGGTCTGAGGACCTTTCAACATAGATGGTAGGGTTGTTAATTGTAGAAGTTTCTTTCCTAGCCAGGCCTTAGACAGGTATCTTTGGGTTTCTGGAAAAATTTCTCTCAATACTGGTGGCTATGCTAGGCAGCATAACATGTAGGTGTTTATGCTATGCTGATGTATTGGGCAGTGTAAGTAGGGTAACACTCATGTGGAAGCATCAGGATGTCTTCGGTTAACTCCAGAACTTGTTGGCAGTGGTCACTCCTATCCCAACATCTCTTCAATAGACAAGGATTACTAAGTTTGCTTTGTTTTGCATCCCCTGGTTATTCCCAAAGTTGTCATTATGCTTGACCCTACTCGCAAGAGTAGGGAAGACGTAGTCCTAGAGCATAGGCTCTACTTTGCATTCATTTTTGACATTCTTTATAATAAACATGGCAGTTCACTAGATTTTGGCAGATACAACTTGAATGGTATGGTCATAGCACAACAGGTTTCACATTTAACATCACACTGCAATGTAGAAATGTTCAAAGGGCTGGCTCTATAAATACCCAGTGAACAACGTTCAAAGGGTTGGCTTTTGAAATTGTTGGCTTTGAGAATCATCTTCTTTGTGGTTGGCTTCAAAGATCAGCATTTTGGCATTTTAGCTTTTTGGTGATTAGCTTTGGCAAGGAGACTGGCAAGCAGAGGGTTGACA
The DNA here is from genome assembly GCA_015680685.1 of Gnetum montanum. NCBI lineage: Eukaryota > Viridiplantae > Streptophyta > Gnetopsida > Gnetales > Gnetaceae > Gnetum > Gnetum montanum. The sequence continues at coordinate 62,142 of MNCI01028073.1, forward strand.
AACAACAAACCCGAGTAGCAACACTTTCCAGATCTCTTCTAGCCTAGCAAATACCAGCTCACCTATTCCTATTAGCAAGCTATTGATAGTAGTTCAAGGAGCCTTGACCATACCGCTTCATTGTAAGCTATGCCAATCCACACTGCACATTAGTTGTACACCTTCTCTAGCCAAACAAAGATCAAATCTCTCAATTTTGAGGTGGTGTGCTCTCTTACTCAAGTCTATTTCACTTCATTTTTCTATCACCATATTTTGCATCATTGCTTATCAGTTTACGTTTATCGCTTAAGTTTTATGTAATATCTTTAAAACAATTGTTTACGAAAGGTTATTGTACACTAACTAAGTCCCTATCTAATTGACTAGACCATTCAGAGCACCGCATTTCCGTTTTTCTCCAACATGGCCCTCGCACAGATATGGGGTTAGGCTATATGCCCAGTAACCTCTTAGTGTTCCAACCACAAAAATTTTAAATTGCTATAGTTTTTGGCACTAGAAGAAGGATCTCTTTGTTCCATTTTTGCACATCATGGGTAATTTTGCATGTTGTTTATACCCTGCTACCTACTAGCATAGAAGTGACATCCTTGTGGTTGTCTATGCACATGGTGGTGTAGACTAGTCGCAATGATGGTTCCTCTAGAACCCTGTAGGATGAATGCCTCCAACCGCTTACTATACCATGTTCACTCTGTTGACTACACTATGCTACCTATGTCCTGTGTGGCGTAGCGACCCGACCAGTGTGATATGTTGATAGTGTAACACCTCTTTACTGTGCTACATTACCCATTGTGGTACACTACCCATCATATTACGTTGCTTGCATCCTTTACATCATAGCAGTCTTGCTCAATGTAGCAGGTGTAACAGTGAAGAAAACCAGTTTTTGACACTTCTCAATGTACCCAGTTTCAGCCTCCTCACCTACAGTTCTCAACTACAACCACTCAATGTAACAATGCACTATTTGTAACTGTTACCTGTACACACCCTAGCTGTTTCTATCCACTTTACAATAGAAAATGAATCCTGTTACCACTATTATTTCCACTTCAAATCTGGAGGCTGCGACACCTATCATCCAAGTATTTGGCATAAGATGTAGAGAGATATGATTTCCTCTGTGCAAAATTCTAAGTGAATCTACCCTTAGATCACCAGGAAGTGAAGGATAAATGTAACTTCAAGTTCCTCTATCGAAACAAAAGGGAGTTCATCCCTAGTCCTGATGTCACCATCTCGCTAACTAAAGCATATCAATGGGTGTTAAACCAATTGATGCAAGTGAGTAGGTCTAGGGAACAAGACACAGTGTCCCACTACGATGAGGAATTTTAGGATGGGCAAGAGGAGTTGGACTCCCACTTCAAAGGTGGTGGCTAG
>MNCI01028074.1:9934-28879 GCA_015680685.1 Gnetum montanum
GGGGGTGAAGCCTATGTGTAATTAGTTAATTAATTAGCTAATTAAATACTTCTCACCTATAAAGAGAAGAAACAAAAATAATAGCTTAAAATCCAACTTATCCCTTGTTGTTTCTAGCTCTAACCCATGAATTAACACTTCAGGGGATTTAATGGAATGCCTGTGCCAACATCATAACTTAGTCGAACTGAGAAAGTGTATGAGGGTCATTTTGAACAGCTTGTGCACAATCTAATTGGTGGTTATGTTTGATTGCAGATGGCACCAAAACCAAGGCATCCAAGGGATGAAGGACCATCAAAACCTAGGGACAACTATCCATAAACTGGAAGGGGATGAGGCGTGCAGCAACCAGAGCATGTGGAGGGCTCTCATGCAACTGGCCCCCTCCATGAAAAACCTAATGTGGAATCTGTCCATCAGATTCCCAAAGAGGAGATTCCCAACGGGCAATCACAAGGGGATGAAACTTTGGGGATAGTACCATGGCTTGAGGTCACCCTAACCCAAGCATGTCTTGATGCTATCAAGCCATGAGATGTACAACGGATGATCCTACAAGAGTTAAAATTTGGACCATTTCTCAAGAATGCACCAGAAGATGTGAGACTTCAACTACAAAACTCTCCTATGTGGCTAGTTATCACAACCAGTGGTGAATGGTACCTAGGAGAGATCTATCTCTTCTGGACAAATCGACAACCAGGGTCTAGAGTAAGAATTAAATACATCTATGTCTCTTACTCTGTAGAAGAAATTGTGCAAGATCTGGGGTTGCCAGAGACCGGAGTAGATGTGGTGGAGATTCCGAAACAAGCAGACCCTTAGGTAAAAGGGGAGTGGATTAGGTGGTGCTATGGGATAGATTGCAAGGAGTTTGACACTCTAACCACCATGGAGAGGGTATATTCAAAGATCACATCTTACCACCTAAACCCAACAATGATACCTAGAAAAATCACGGCCTTCTCCGCTCGTGCATGTGCTACCTTAAGTGGAAATTTTCCAATGATTCTTTCATAGTTGTTATTCTTGGAAATTGAAAAGAGGTTTGTCAAAAGCAAACATGGAAGATGAGCTCTCCCCTTCCCCTACCTAATCAGAAAGTTGTGCAAATGGGCAGTGATAGCACGATATGCCAATGATACACTTTGGCACGCCCCGATTGCCTCATGGAGGGAAATGATGAAGGATAGGACTCTGGCCACTAGACACACTAAGGAGGAGCAAAAGCCACCTCCAACCCCTGCACAAACAATGAGGTCAGGTTCACAAACTATTACATAATACATCTAGAAAATCCAACAATCACTCTTGAGCCAGCAAGAGCAATCTGGAAGGATCGATGGAGGAGAAGATCCTTCGATCCATTGCCCTACAATGAGCCACCTGGAGTAAGTGGCTCGATTAGTCAGTTTGTTAGAAAGAGTAGGGTCGATGTTCTCCATCGCCCGAACGCAAGTGCTAGCAAGAACAGATCCTAGCATCCAAGAGGTAATGGTATCAACTCAACAACTATTCCTTGAAATCTCAGGGAATGCCGCTACCTTCTCAGTATGTCTGGAAGATGGTGAGGGGGCGATAGTCCTGGTGATGTAGCACCAAGAATAGGAGATTGCTACCGAAGTGGTTGATGATACGATTGTTATGGCTCTCAACACACTAGCGGCACCTGTACTAGACATACATGGACTTCAAGATGTATAGGCATCCACTGAAACTTCACGTAGCAAGATTGATGTAGCACAACATGAAGAATTGTTGGACTGATTGGTGGAAACTGGGAAACTACTGACGGATGTCTTTGACCTTCCAGATAACATCATTGCAACCCAGTCAGAGCTGCTCTTGGCAAGGGGTAAGATCCTTATTTTAGAAGGGCAACTTGAAGTTGCTCAATCCACTTGTCAATGCTTGGCAATAAAGGTGGCCCAATGAAGGACCCAACTTGCCGATCCAACTCTCCTCAACCATGAGCTCACTAGAGATGAAGCTTTTCAACAACTTCAAGTCAAACTTTAGATTGTTGAGGATGAGCAAGAGTCGACGATCCTTGATAAGTCCTTGGTAGATGCTCAAACATATCACATAAATAAGGACTTGATAGAGGTTCACTGGGAGAACATCAGGTTGACTGCGAAGGTCCATCGCCTGTGTAATTTTGGTGCTAAAAACGAGCACATGAAAAATTTTATTTACCAACAGCAGGAAGAGCTAGCCAAGGTGAATGCCGATGTGAGAAGGTTGGCCACTGAGAATCGAAATCTATCCATGGAGGAGGTTTGAACCTTACAATAGAAATCTACCATCGAAATTGCTGCTTGGAAGAATGAGGCCCTAAAATTTAAAAAATTCAAGAAGCATTATAGGAACCAAGTGTGATTGCAAAAGGAAGTGAATGAGAAAAAAATTCAAGTCGCAAAGGCTAATATGAACCAAGAACTTTAAAAACTCCAAGAAGGAGGCGAGATATGGAAACCTATCTTTGATGGGTTGAATGCCCATAATCAAGCTCAAATCTGCCTTAAGGAACTGCAAATTGAGGAAATGATAGAGTATATGGAGCTTGCCAACCTTTGCTATGCAAACCTGGTTATGCTCACAGCTAGGAGACCATGGTCTAAATTGGAAAAGAAAGTGGCTTCCTCATATTCTCTATATAAGGGTGACTTCCAAGTGCACAAAGTGATGAAACAGAAATTGGAAATAGAAAATGCGNCTTTCCTCCTTACTTCCAGGATCATTCACTGTCCAGGTGACTTCACCAATGTGTGTTCGGATAGGAACCTCCCAAGGGCACGGTAGCACAGGAAAAAGTTCTTTCAAGTTGACAAACTAGGTTGTGAACTATTTTCATTCAATATCAAATGCTTGAATTGATGTCTGTAGCTACTGGTAGTCATTCATTCAATGAGCCAAGCTCTTTGCAACCATACGTTATCCTTCAAATCACGTGCGGAGAACCTTGAGTTTCGCATTTTCTATTTCCAATTTCTGTTTCATCACTTTGTGCACTTGGAAGTCACCCTTATATAGAGAATATGAGGAAGCCACTTTCTTTTCCAATTTAGACCATGGTCTCCTAGCTGTGAGCATAACCAGGTTTGCATAGCAAAGGTTGGCAAGCTCCATATACTCTATCATTTCCTCAATTTGNTGGGGCCCTCTTGGAGGCCTTTCAGTTGCATCCAGAAGTTGGAGCTACTGTGGGACAGCCATCATTCATGCCACCACCACTGCATGGACTAGAGGCTAGTGAAGGCCTGTCAGAACCACCGCCACCAGGGATGGTGTGATCTTCTGTGGAAATTTTTGAATATTTCTACATAATAGAGGATTCAGGACTAGCAAGGTGTTCAATTTTGTTTTTGAACACCACCATTTTTGTAATTTGTCCTTCTCTATATACTCGGGCACTTGGCTCATGATGTGTGTATGTGTGTCATATGCGCTGTATATAAAAGTCCATACCTTCCAAATTGTAAGAGGAACTTGGGGACAAGTTTTTACTTAGTTGTGGGGGTATGCTGAAGTGCTAGATGGTTGTTGCATTTACTAGGCTACGTATACGCGACCCCGTATATGTGGCTGCATTGACGTAGCCCCATATACGTGGTTGTGTTGATGCAGCCCCGTATACACGGCCTCATATACGTGGCCTTGTCAACGCATCCTTCCATGCATCGATGTGGCCCCATTTATGTGACACCTATTTCGACCTATAAATAAGTGGGCTCCTACCACACTTAGGTTCCTTTTTGTCAGTTGTAGCAAAGCTCTTGCAGTTTCCACAAGAGCTAGAATATTTTCCAAGTGCCTGTAGTAGGTGTAAGAAAGGTGTCTGGCTCTTTATTCGAGTGCTGATGTACCTAAGCCCATTGGCATGAATGGAAATAAAGATGATCTTTTCAATCATTCCTTGCAGTAATTGGACTTAGTCATTTAATGCATTTGATAGTTTAATATTTCTATGCTTTAATAGTTCCTAAAGTTTCTCTTGTTATTATTTTAATCGCTATCACTTGTTTATAGTTCGTAGAAACCATAAGTACGACCATCTCAAACATACACCCAACGCTTGGCAACCCAGCGACACTTAACGTTTGGTAACCCAATAGTTGTTAGGGGATGCTTAGGATGTGCATGGAAGATGGGATCAGATACTTATGCTAGGGAGAGTTAGAATATAGATTAGGATAATTATAGATTACATAATATTTCATTCCTTACTTTCCATTACAAGAATTAGACACTAGAAGATAAAGTAAAAAGCCATAAAAATCAGTTGCCTCAATCTCACTTAACCATTGCAACTAGAACATCAAAAGTGAGGTTGGGAAGACAGAGACCGTTCTAACAAAGGGTTTTGCTGGTTAAGGTCTGGTGTATGCAAAGTGCTTATAGTTTATAGAATTTGACCGAGTTGCATCTGAACGCCTGTGATTTGCATGGTTGGGTGTAGGGGTACCTAGCCGCTCATCACTTATGAAGCATTTTTAGTTGGAAGAGGTACTAAAAAAATTGAGGGTACCTATTGCTAAATTTGGATTAGAAGGTATGGCATCTACGTCATGGGAAAAGAAGTCTCAGGGTTATGAAAGATGAAATGGTCAACATCTCAGAGATTGGAATATGATGCAATATAGGTAGAAAAGAAAATTTGAACAATCTCATTACTGATAAGAAAGCATTATGAAGTTAAAATTCCTAAGGAAAGATAACAATGATGTTAAAAAATTTTACATCAAATTTTGTGATCTATTCCATCATACTAAGGAAAATTGGAAGGAGTATGAGCAAGCTTCAATATTTTTAGAAGGTCTCAAAATGGTGTATTAGCAAGAGTTGTCTTTTCATTAGTACAAACCTTTGATGAGGCTTACAATTTGTAATGAAGTGTATTTCTTAGGATGCATCGACAAGATGCTATTGACATGATCTTGTTGACATGATTACATTGATGCATGGTTTGATGTGTTGAAATGATCCCATTAATGTAGTGTCTTGTCTTGCCTATAAATATGTGCTCACTAGCTACATTTCTAACATCCATTATATAGTATCCAAGAGAATATCTTGCATTTTGTTTGTTTAAAAGTTAGAATATTTTCTTTGTGTCTGTAATAGGAGTGAAAAGTGTATAGATCTTTATTTGGGCATTGATGTACCTGACCTCCTTAGTGTGAATGGCAATAAAATGAGCTTTTTTCGTAAAACTTGTAGCACTTAGAAGTTTAGTGTTTACTTAATGGATTTATTATTTGAGTAATTTACTTTAATAATTTCAATTAACTAATTAATTAATAAACATAAGTACAACCATTTTTAGCATACATTAAAATTTGATAATCCCAATAGTGCTTTACACTTGGTAACCTAATAATGTTGCAATGTGGTTTAGGATGTGTATGGTAAATGGAAACAAATGCTTATGATAGGAATAATTAAGATATTAGTTATTTAAGATTAATTAAATAGAAAATTACATTATTTTAAGCACTTAAGTGATTTAAATAAGAAATATAAAATGATAAAAATCATGTGCCTAAGTTACAGTTAACCATACCTTTACACTTCACAAGTGAAACTAAGAAGACAATGAAAATATTCATTAGATTCACTACCTAGACTGAGTGTACTTAGAGAGATAAAGTCTATAGAATTTGAATGGAATGCTTAGTGAATGCTATTGATTCGTATGGTTGGATGTAGGGACTACTTGCTATTCTTATCATGGACTTTAGTTAGCTATGTGCATTATCTAGGACAATGGTGAAATTAATAAACGATTGTTGTAACAATATTAACAATTTATCTTTTTGGAAATATTAGTATTTTAAGTCACACACATTATTAATTGAAAGCATGTCTCCTTCACATAGGACCAATAACACATCATATGATGAAAACACTCATAAGAGAAACGATAGGTCTTATACTAAAGAGAATTAGAGTGAACAACCTCAAGCAGGGATTTCATATGCTAATTTTCACCCTTACTACATGTAAGGACTACATTCAGTTGGTGTAGATAAGCCTAGAGGAGATAGAGAAAGTCATAGAATAAGGAGGGCCTTAAGTCCTAGGACCTTCTCTAAACCTAGAAAAGATAGATCATGGGATCATGAGGGAAGATATAGAAGCTATGATGATTCTCCTAGTCTCTCATCTTTTTCTTCCTTTTCCATGTCTAGTTTTGATGAAGATGAATGTAGGTATAGAGATAGAGCTGAACTATGGGGTTAAGATAAATATAGAAATCTAACCCAAGGGCAAAATCAAAGACATCAAAATGAACATAGAAAAGATCATCACAATAAGACAAATAGAAATATAGATTATCACCATGACATGTTTGATACAGGTGAACCCATGTTGGCTACTAGGTGCTTGATATAGATTTGGAAGATAGTTCAAATACCCTAAAGACATTAGAGGGATAGCCACATCAAAATGCTTGATATGGAAAACATTCCTAAATTTATGTGAGGCTACAATTCTAATCAACAACATCATTTATAAGCCTTCCATTGTGCCTATGCCACGCAAATGTAATTAGAAAAAGCTTATGCTATTTCCTAGGACACTTAATAAATGAAGCTGAAAGTTGGTATAGATCATTGAAACTCAATTCCATTCAATGATGATCCACAATGTTGGAAATTTTCAATGAAAAATACCAAACCTATGCAAGAGTGTCCAACCTAAGAAAATAAATCCAAGGATGGAATCACCACCTTACGACTCTCATCCTCTATCATATCCTCAATATTCTCATACTTCCCCTCACCTTATGTTACTACCAACAACATAGGAAGGTTCGACATTGCAACATCAATGGAAGCATGTCACTTGTGCTGTGAACATATATGGAAATGATCATATTAGTAAATGTTTGTAGAAATGTAGGAAACATTTCTTCTTTAGGATAGTTCCCACTCATGAGAATAAGATGTGTAGATCTACTAGCTCATCAAAACTAGCATAAGGCCAATCTGGTGCAACATCCTTTGTTACCAAAATAATGTCTCCCAATCCTACGCAAGAGCTAACAACTATCATCATTGCATCACAAAACATAAAAGATAAACCTATCATTGAGGGAAGAGAAAACATTCCATGCATTACTAGTAATAACAATCAAAGTATTCACTTAATTCCTACATTAGTTCATAGCAAATGTAAGGAACAAGAGTGTATGAAAAACTTGGTTGACAAAATAGCCACTAAACCAAAGGGCACCCAATGGATAAAAAATGAGAATGATAAACTATTTAAATAATGCATGGAGCAGGCGTGAGGCTCTTATGCAGGGCTTCCAGCAAGCCGCAAACTTCGTGGACACCGAGGAGCATCACGCGCCCCTGGACCTGCTTCATGAGCTGGAGAGGCCTCGATGTGCCTGTCACTAGCTACCGACTCACCCCTAGGCCCCCCCCCCCCCCCCGCCCCCCCCCCCCCCCCCGACGCCGCTGCCCCCCATGTTTTCAGTTGGCTTCATCTTGTCTATTTGTTGGGGGTGCGTCCCCCCCCCTCGTGTTGGGGGTGCGCCCCCCCTTTTTATTGGGGTTTTTGAGGTTTACGGTTCTGTGGTTCGGTGGCTCAATTCGGGGCCCTCCGACGTTGATTTTCTGTGGGTTCCGGGGCCCCCCCCTCAGGGTGGGCCACCCCTGGTCCCCCCCCCCCGCTTGTAATTGTATACTCGTGTACCATACTTCAGTAATACATACCCGAACATTCTCTCAAAAAAAAAAATAATGCATGGAACCATATAACCTAATTACTAGTTCTTGTCCTAGCCATGAACTTAGTTGTGGGGGAAATGACCCATTTTGAATCAAGCACTATATAGTGCTTTTTAACTTTTTTCTTACATCATTTTTAGTATATTTTTCCCTTTCTTAAATATTTTACAATTTATTTTATATTTCACTTTATCTTTTTTATTTTTTAATGATTTTATTATGTTGTTTTGTTTTTCTATATTACTGTTAGGACTAAGTGCAACGATAGCTGTTGATTAATGGTGGTTTGTACTATAATGTAATTTGATTGCTAATGTTTGAATTCTATCTTTGAATTTTGGTGTTGATAACTAAGACATGGTTTCTTTTCCATGATTAAAAGTAGCGAGTCCACATTATCCACCCACCCACAAAACTCTATCGTGTTCCCTAATTTTAGAAATATGCATTCTCTTCTTAAATGAAACTTATAAAGAATTTGTAACCTTGGTAGTTTTCAAACTTGGGAAGGATTAAATGGATAGACAAGGAGCTATCCTAAAAGAGCTCTTGCAACCTAGAGACATGGTTTCTTGACAATCGGTGTTCTCAACATATGATTGATGATAGATCAAAATTTATCATAGTAAAATCTTTTAATGGAAGAAAAGTAAGCTTTTGTGACAAAGGTAAAGCTATGAAAAAAGTTATTAGCTTAGTTAAAATTCATGATGATTTTTCTAAAGTTCATTATGTTTATTCTATTGATGATTTACATTATAACTTATTAAGCTTAGGATAGTTTTCAAGAAAAGGTGATAATATCTATTTCATGAATGAGAAATTTGTATTAGAGAATAAAGAAAAGGATTTTAAAGTATATGCTACTCAACCAAGAAATAATTTATATTCTATAAACAAGTAGCCTTTATGTCTAATGCTTATTTTTTACATAAGTAGGAATAGGTTATGGCACAAAAGACTATGACACTTAAGTTCAAGAAACATACAATCTCTCATCAAGGCTCAAAGTGATGATGTGTCAAAGTGTCACATTGATGGGCCCCCATTGATGTGGCTTCATTGATAGGTCCTCATCATTGTAGCCCCATTGATGTGGCATTTGCTACATTTATGAGGTCTCGTCGATGTAGTATCTATACGTTGCCTATAAATACATGTGCTCCCACTATATAGTGGCATTCTTTGATCAATAGAGTAGCTGAATGTTTGTAGTTTTATTCTATAGTCTTAGCAAATGGTCAGTGAGTATCTGTAGTATGAATCTAAGTCAGTTGTATGAATTCTTATTCAAGTGGCAATGTACCTAGACACATTCCATTAATAGTAATAAGATCAAGATTGATTCTTATTCATTTCAACACTTTGACTTAGGTTAGATCTAATTTCCATGCAATTTATTTTTTATGCACTTAGTTAATATTTATGTTTACATGCATGTTAATCAAGTAATGGAATGAGCATGACTAGTTTTGAGTGTAAACACATATTTGCTTGGTAATCTAAGCAGCATTATTGCTGGGTTCGCCTAGTAGCATAGTGCTTGGTAATCCTAGTAGTGGATATGTGGGTTTAGGTTGTGTACGGCAAGCTAGGAATGAATACTCATAACCCATAGGGTAGTTTAAACTTTACTTTTCATTGTTAATTAGTTTAAATAATTAATTTCTTCATTATCATTAGGAGTAGCATAAGTTCAAAACAACATCAATTATCATATGCCTCACTTTGGGCTAGACCATACGTGACAAAGCTAGCACTAGTCTAAGTGGAAAGACAACAAACTACCATCAAGACATAAAGATCTAGATATCATAACTAGTCCCATCCATGGAATTCAATTGGATCATGTTTAAACACTTGTGATTCATATAGTTTGGCATAGGGTTAACTTGCCACTCATCATTAGCACTGTAGCTAAGGATGGTGCTAGTTATCTAGATTAGTCATATCATACATGATTACTATAATGTATTAATCATTTATCTTTTAGAAAATATTATGTCACACACATCATTAACTAATAAAAGTGTATCTTTTACAAGGAAGTGATAATGCATCATATGGAGAGAACATTCATTGAAAAACTAATGAGATATATATTGAAGAAAATTGGAGTGACCAACCTTATGTAGGGGTCTCATATGTTTATGACCACCTTGACTACACTCAAGGACTACATTCACGTAAGGTAGATAATTCTAGAGAAGATGAAGTAAGTCCTAGACTAGAGAAGGCCTCAAGGCCTAGGACCTCCTTAAAACCTAGGAAAGATAAATCTAGTGATCATGGGGAACACTATAGAAGCCATGAAAACTCTTCTAGTTTGTCATCTTCCTCTACCTCTTCAACGTCTAGTTTTGATAAAGATAAATGTAGGTATAGAGATAGAGCTCCACTATGGGGTTGAAATAAAAATACAAATCAAAACCAAAGGCAAAACCAAAGATATCAAAATGAGCATAGACAAAATTATCACAATCAGACAAATAGAAATAGAAATTTTCACGAGGAAATGTTTGATGATGGTAAACCCTTGTTGGCCACTAAGAGCATGACACAGATCATAGAGGTAGTTACAATACCTGATAGGCATTGCAAGGAAAGTTGCATCAAATGACTTGATATGAATAACATCCATAAATTTGTGGGGGGCTATGATTTTGATCCAAAAAATCATTTGCAAGCCTTCCATGATGCTTGCATCTTACAAAACATTGAAAGTGGATGGTAAAAGTTTAAGCTTCTTCCTAGGATACTAATAGATAAAGTTGAAGTATGATATAGATCACTAAAACTAAATTCAATTCATTGGTGGTCCATAATTCTAAAACCCTTCAACAAGAAATACCAAACCTATGCAAGGATGTTCAACCTAAGAAAACTAATCCAAGGATGGAAACAAGAACAACATGAACCCTTGGATATGGCCTTAGATAGATACTATTTGTTACTAAATAAATGTCCAGCCCATGATTTCTCTCAAGAATAGCAACTTTTCCACATCATAGATGGTCATCATAGTCAAACAAGATAAACTGTTAAAATGTATGCTCAAGGTAAATTATATGAACTAGGAACCCATCAAACCCAAAAGCTAATCAAGCATGTGGCAAAAGAAGAAGAAGAGCTATGTAAATGAGATAATGTTTAGAAATATCACTGGGACCCAACTCTTTGAAAGAAGAGGATCCACATCTATGATGAAGAAAAAGAGATGGCTCACAATGAGGTGATTTCATAATAAAGCTTGTCAATACAAAAGTCTATCAATGAGCTTGAAGCAAGTTTAGATAATATGTCAAAATGGATAAATGAGAAAGTTACAGCTTGTGTAGAATCCATAGAGGAAAGACTAATGAAAAATAAATCAAGTGATCACAATAAAAGAAGGAAAAGAGGCCATGAGATAGGTAAGAACACTGATTTGAAAAAAGGAGAAATGACTATAGAATAAGAGGCTATGGACTCAATCACCGAAGAAGATGATAGATGTGACATCTACATATATATCATCTAAAGGGGTATTTCTCAATCATGTTATACCTACATGAGTCTTGGGATTTTGCATTGAATTTTAAGTTTGTACAAAAGTAAATGCCTAGGAAATTACCTTTCTCAGAATGCAATCATAGATAGTCCTATAACCAACCATACTATCCTAGTGGGACTTCTTATCAAGCTAAAAAATACTATTAAACACAATGGGAAAACCCCACAGTCATGGGGGAGACCATCATCAAACCATGACTACCCTTACTACCAGCTAGACTTGTATAGATATTACATTCAATAACCTATTTAATTGATTGGTTCTACTTACTCTACCTCAAATCACTACTACCACTCCCAAATATCATCGACCCATGACATCTTCTAAAGGATCAACACCTCACACCTCTCATCCTTTATCATATCCTCAATATTCTCATACTTCCTTCCATCAAATGTCATAGCTAGCAACACAAGAGGATGCAACACCACAACATTAATGAAAGAATGTCACTTTTTCTGCAGACATACATAGAAATGATAATGCCAATTGGTCCCCACACTAATCTTGGAGACACCCTTTCTTTAGGATGGTTTCCATGCATATGAACAACACTCATGGACCTACTAACTCATCCAAACTAGCATAATGCCAATCTAGTGTAACACCCTTCATTTTACAACCAATGACCTCCAATCCTAAGCAAAGGCCAACATCCATCGTTACTCCAACACTTGATAGAAATAATGAATCTAGCATATTGGAGAGACAAAAGAAAAATCCATGCATAACTAATCATGATAAAGGATGTAGTCATAGGCCAAAGGTTCAAAATATTAACACAACCCTTATACCAACCCACCATAACGTTCAAGATTAAGTGTGTGAGAAAAAACTAGTCTATGTAGTAGCCACTAAATCAGAAGACATCCAAAGGCTTGAAAAGGAGGATATAAAACTGTTTCAAAGATGCATAGAAGCAACCAATCTACTTATTAGTTCTAAGCTTAAGAAAATGGACGAAATAGAGGACTTAGATGCATATATCTTACACGTTGATTATACACTGGAAAATGATATTAAACATGGAGACCTAGAAATTAAAATAGAAAATTAAAAAGAAAATGAAAATACATCTAGATCTCCCAAAATGGAAATACCTTCAAGTCAAAATGAAGCTACGTCTTTGAATGATCCAAATGAGACTATCACCAATGTTAGATGTGCTACCACATGATTATATACATTAATAATGATGATAGATGGGAAACCAATGGTGTATAACCAGGGGATTGTGTAGTCCATATCTTGAATGTGTGGCCATAAGACTAGTCATGGGGGAGATGCTCCATCCTAGTTTAAGAACTAATAAGTAATTTTCATCTTTTTTGTTTTATAATTTTTTATCGTTTTCCTATTTCTTTCAAAACTTTTTGATTCTTCATATGTTTTCCATTTCTTAATATTTTTCTTTTCTTAATATTTTTCTATTTTCTTGAGTTATTCTCTTTATGCTTAATGAATGTATTGCATTTTTTTCTTAATAATATTGCCAAATAATAATGCAGAAGTCAATGCTATGTGTTGGGTTTTTATGCTATGCTATTAAGATGATTGGGTGAGTAATTGTGTAAAGTAGTGAGACCACATCATACATCCCTCTAGTTCTTTGAATACAAGGTATTTTTCATGGAAATAATTTGGTTATTTTCTTATGAAACTAAAATTAATCAATGATCATTGTGCCTAGAAGAAAGAAAGAACAACCAAGTGGGAATGGTAAGGGTGTGACCTCAAGGGGATTTGTTGGGTTCTGTTCTTAACTTCCTACATGTGGTTCATGACTCTTTGAGGAACATATCATTACTCCTTCATTGATCAATAAATAGGAAGCTACGTCTTTGCATGATGTGGTTTTCATAAAAAAATAAAAAATAGAAAAATGAAAAAAATAAAAAATAAAAAATAAAAATATATAAAAAAATAATAATAATGGAAATTTAAAGCACACCCCTTAGACATGATAATGAGCTACAAGCACTAGTTATGGGGCTAAAAAGACATGTTACCCATGTCTAAAGGCACCCCTCTAGCTAAGGCCCTTAGTTCTTTCTTCTCTTTTCTTCTTTTTTTTTGAAGTGATGATTTTTCTTTGAGATGGTTGTGGACTCATGATGGTTAGTAGGAAGGAACACATCAATGTGAGATCAATGCTCATGGTATGGACTTGGTTTGAACTTGGATGGATAGGTATGCTAATCATTTTAATCACATCTTTCACAAGATCCTATTGTGGACATGAACAAGTACCTTACATCCCAAATTCTACAATCCCTTATCATCCCATTATTCACCTCACTACTGCATGTCATTATGAATCTTTTGATTTTGTGTATTATAGTGCAACATTCCAACCATGGTAGTTGTGTGTTGTTTGGAATAAAGGCATGGTCTACATTTAACTTCTTAGGTGCCCACAAACATCTATTGGAAGTGGTTATCCATGGGCATTATGGTAGGAGCCTGCTTTGGAAAGGACCCACTTACATAACTTTTGTTGATAATGGCTTTGAACTAACCTTCACATCTTCCAAAACATTAGTGAAAATTTCTTTAAATTTATGCATTATTTTGGGACTATTTCTCATCCATTTTGTTAATTTTTTCTACTTTTCTATTTGCATATCCATTAATATTTCTTGATTATCTTCTAAATCAAACCTTGGATTTCAATTATTCAAAAACTTGTGTTCTTTCAAAGTTACACTTAGTAGTCATGGGGCTAGGAATGTCGATTTTCAAGTTTTTTAAAATTTTAAAATTTTTCTAAAATTTTTAAAATTTTTCTAAAATTTTTAAAATTTTTCTATCATATTTTTGAGCATTGTGGTAACTAATAGTAATTGGTCAAAATAATGTGAACAACTTGATTATTTTAGTTACCTCATAGCGTTGGGCATAGTATGCCATGATTACCTTATGCTTAAACAAAAACTAAGGGATTTGAAAAGGGTTAATTATTAAGGAAAATTTACCAAAAACTAATGTTGATCCTTTGGTGACTACAAGTGATGCTAAGAGAAATGCCTAAGGAATAAGATCTTTAAGAGGAGGACAGTGGAGGATATGCCCATGGACAAATCATAGCAAATATAAGATAGTAGCTCAAACTTTGCATGTTTGCTAGATCCATGGGATGGTGAAAAGAAATTTTAGTCCATCCTGCAAGAATGTTCTACATAACTAGAGAAGCATCAAGATAACAATCAAGGTTGGAAATTTGCCACCGCTCGTGGCAAAAAGAAGAATCATCTTTAGCAGATTTTTAAAGACCTCTACAAATTTTTAAAGCTTCAATGTCTATCTAGTCTTTTTGTCACTTTATCATTTTGTATTTATCCACTCAATTAAAATTTTGTAATGCAACACTCAATTTTGTTATATTAGTTTGTTATGTCAAGTCTCAGTTAATAATCCCATATCTTCTTAATTTGTAAAGGAAATTAAGGATGAGTTTTCATTTAGTCATGGGGATATGATGAAGTGTCAAAGTGTCACATTGATGGGCCCTTATTGATGTGTCCTTGTTGATGGGTCCCCATCAACACAGCCATGTCAACATAGGCACATCAATGTAGCATTTGCTATGTTTATGATTTCCCATTGAGACAGTATGTATTCTTTGCCTATAAATACATGTGCTTCTATCATATATTGATATTCTTTGGTCAATAGAGTAGTTGAACTCTTGTGGTTTTATTTTGTAGTCTTAGAGAACAGTTAGTGAGTGCCCATAGTGTGGATCTAAGTAAATTGTATGACATCTTATTTAAGTGGCAATGTACCTGGACACATTCCATTAACAACAATAAGATAGAGATTGATTTTTTATTCATTTCAACACTTTGACTTAGGTTACATCTAATTTCCATGTAATTTATTTTTTATGCACTTAGTTAATATTTATGTTTCCATGCACGTTAATCAAGTAATGGAATGAGCATGGCTAGTTTTGAGCATAAACATGTATTTGCTTGGTTCACCTAGTAGCATAGCTCTTGGTAATCCTAGTGGTGAATACGTGGGTTTAAGATGTGTACAACAAGCTAGGAATGGTTACTCCTCACCTGTAGGGTAGTTTAGACTTTACTTTTCATTGTTAATTAGTTTAAATAATTGATTTATTCATTATCATTAGGAGTGGCATAAGGCCAAAACAACATCAATTATCATATGCCTCACTTTGGACTAAACCATACGTGACAAAGCTACCACTAGTCTAAGTAGGAAGATAGGAAACTACGATAAAGACATAATGATCTAAATGCCAAAACTAGTCCCATCCATGGAATTCAACCGGATTGTGCATGAATGCTTGTGATTCGTATGGTTGGGTGTAAGGATACCTCAATGCTCATCACAAAGTATTAAAGGCATTCCTCAAGAAAGTCATCTAGAAGAAGTATATTCTACATGCCAACATGGTAAGCAATCTAGAGCTATCTTTAAGCTAGTGAATTTTCATTGTAAAGATAAGACTTAAATTACTACATATGGATGTCTATGAGTCTTTTGATATAGTTAGTTTTGATGGTAGTAAATATTTCTTTGTTATTATTGATGATTATATTAGGATTTCATGGCTAACATGTCTTGAGAAAAATTTTAATGTATTTAAATGTTTTAAGGTATTTAGAAGTATGATTGAAATTGAAATAGGGCTTAAAATAAAAGCTATTAGAACTAATAATGGAGGTGAGTTTACTTCAAACAAATTTTATGATCTATGTAGAGATTCAAGTATCAAGAGAGAGTTCTTGTTAGCTAGAACACCTAAAAAAAATGGTGTTGTAAAGCAAAACAAAATAAAAATAAAAATGGAACTATAATTGAAATGATTTCATCAATGATGAATAAGAAGAATGTACCAAAGTACCTATAGAATAAGGTAGCCAAAACAACTGTGTATATCATCAACATATGTTTGGTAAGAGCCAATAATGGTAAGAATCCTTATCAAACGTGTATGATAAAATGGCCAATGTTCAATATTTTAGAAATTTTAGTAGAAAGTGCTATATTTAAAATACAGAGAATGTTCACAAGCTTAATAGCCATTGTGAAGATGGTCTATTTATTGGATATTCTAGCCATTCCAAAGCTTATCATTGAAACCTGAAAATATTAAAGATTGTTGAAACACCGCATGTTAAGATTGAGGAATTATTTGAAGATGCTAAAACTGTGACTTAGAAAGGTATGAATGCAAATGAAGAGGAAAATGATGATGGTGTTTTGACATCTGAACAAGCAAAAGAGATGGATAAAGAACATGGTGAAGTTTATGATCAGAGTAACCGTAAGGTAAGCAAAAGCAGCAACTGCACTGCTTTTAGGTAATCACCCAAACTTAATCTGCATCAGGATCTTAAACTTGTCCTAATAAAATGAGGTCTTCTTTCCTTAAAATATATTGTATATTTACAATTTCTTTTTACCATCTTTAGTTCATTACCTATTTTTATGGGTTTTCGACATGTAGCAACCCTTGTCCGGTTTTTTGTTAAGTACTTTATTACGTCTCAAAGTAGAACTGAAATTTTATTAGACCCTCTGGATTTATTAGTAGTTTTTTGATAAGCACTTTATTACAGCTTCTAAAACTGAATTGAAATTTTATTACACTCTCTGAATTTATTAGCAGTTTTTCATAAGCACTTTATTACATCTTCTAAAGTGGAAAATGAAATTTTATTAAGGTTAAAGACCCTCTGAATTTATTAGACACTCTGAGTTTGAAAAACATCAAGAAAATTATATCTTCTTAAAAAAAAAAACCATCTAAAACGCTGCTCTATAACAGCCAGATCTTAATTTTCATCTGTTATTCGTTATTTTTTTTCATGATATTTGACATGTAGCATGTTTACCAGAAGCCATGAACGGAAGCACTTTACCATGTTCTATGGGGGCAAAGTCTACATCTATAACGTCAGTCCCCAGCGGGTATTAAATCATTTGCATCTTCTTATGTTATAATACTATCCCTACTGAATTCCATAATCCAAAAATTCATGGTCAATGCTTTTGACTTGAATGTGTTTGCAGGCGCATCTTGTATTGTCCGCTGTAACAGGGCCATCAAAAACCATTTGTATGGAGGTCACTCTTCTACTTCCATTTCTTATCCCGATGAACAATTCGACCACGCCAGTGACTTTTCATTGCCGGCATCGGGCTTTCATCTCTAATATCTTGTTAAAACCAATTTAGGTATAATTTGTCTTTAAGATTTGCTGATTTTGTTCATGGATTTTGTACAGTTGCTGTGCCGTTTGTGTCAAGAAATTCTTTGCAACGGTTTCTGAAACAAAGGAGACAGCGCTCACTCTGCCAAAGAAAAAAACTGAAATCCTTCCTTTCGATGGACTTATCTTTATCCTTGTAGCTACGGTAAAACTAAAATACCCTTTAAGAATGAAGAAAAGAAGTTTAAAATTTAAGTTTTTACAACGCGTTGTACATGGAATAAAAGGTTGTACAGGACCGTAGAAACTACAAATTACGAAGTCGAGCACCTTTAACATAGCGTATGTAATTTGAAGTGTAAAATATGCATCGTTATGTAACCGGACTGTAATTGGGATCATTCAATCAAAACTCAAAGTTTGCGTCTGCAATTTGACTACTAAATCTGTTTTGCTGATATCTTATGTTATTTTATTGTATTATATTATATTCTATTAGGTAGGTACCCATTGTTTTGCGGTTAAAAATGCTGACCTCTACATCTTGATTGTTTAATTTTTCTGATGTCATTTCATGATTTTTTAAATTCTTTTGCTTTTCACAATAATTTCTTTGTTCATCAGATATCTCATAGCAAATGTGCATCATGTTTTTTTTTTTTTTTTTAAGGAAATGGTCGAGTGAATTCAATTCCAAAAAAAATGGAGAACAAGCTACGCCTGCACGTAGCGCGGGCCATCAACCACGGCCCCAAAGCAGGAGTCCCCAGGACAGGAAGAGACAGGAGCCAAGGCGAGAACGAAGGCAGCCCCGCCAACAACCACAACTGAGGAACTCGCAGGGAGCACCCGTCACCACCCCACCCAAATTCAACACAGAATCCCACGACCCAGGGGAGACAAGGAAGAAAAGCCCCTGGACGAAAGAGACAGAGACAGAAAGAAAAACAGCGACAGAAAAAACACAGCTAAGGCCAGCCCCACAGCAACACAGAAACCCGACAACCCAGCTACCCGCGGGGTTGTTGCCCACTGGCATCTCCCTGCTCAGCCGGCCCCGCAGCGAGGCGGCGCCGATTCTCCGCAATCAGCTCGGCGATTCCCGTCCTGCAGTTCTGCAGGATGCCCGCAAACCAGAGCTGTGATGGTTGAGGACGAGGGGTTGATGTCTGAATCTTCGTGTTGTTAGGCAAGACATCTGGCGGGTCCTTCACCCGAGGCGGCAGGGGACGATGCTGATCCTGATCAACGTCCGGGCACTGGGGCACGAACACCTTGATCTTCTCCGGGATTGCGCCCCGCCAGAGTAGCCTCCAGCGCGAGTCCGATGGGAACCGCACCCTGAGGTACTGCCGGGGATGAAGGGGATCATCGGCGCCCCCCAACGCGGCCACCTGAGCACAAAGCTGCTTCCAAACGTGCGAGTCCAAACCAGTAGCCCTCCATGGCCGATACTTCC
>MNCI01028080.1:2583-14585 GCA_015680685.1 Gnetum montanum
TTTTCTTGTGGAACTACCTCTTTCTCTGGGGAAAATTAGGAGTAGATTTGTGGAGTTGTGCTCAAATGTTTTTGCAAAATTTTACTTGTTACAAGCAGGTATTATAAGGACCGCGTAGACTAGGTAGTTGAACAAAATAGGAAACTTTCAATAACTCACAGTACTTGGCAAAGTTGGCTGAATCTCTTTAAAGTAAGTCATTTGTAGTTCACACACAACGAAATTGTCACATTTCTCACAACCGCATGCCGCAACAGCACACATACATACTCACATTAACTACTGAGTTATTTGGAGGTATCTGGGCCTTGGTGTTGCCAGAGACCAGCAGGCACCTAAATCCTGTTCGAGGACACTCGTTGGCGGTCGCATCCCAAACAGTCGCCAACAAAAGGCTAATCAAGTAGGTAGCTAAAGAAGAGGATGACATAAGAAATAAAGAAAGTGGAAAATAATATAACCATGGTCTTTCCATTCACAAGAGTGAGGTTCTACCTTGTGATAGTGAGAAAGAATATGCACCTAATGAGGTGATGAATAGCAAAACCTTTCCACTCCAAAAATTTCAATCTAAAATTATGACCAAGTTTGATCAATTATGGGACTCCATAGATAGTAGATTTCAGGCTATCCTAAAAATTGCTAAAGAGTCCAAAGAACAAGGTAGTGATCGTAAGTGTAGGAGGTGTAAGGAAGTTGAATGTGCCTATCAAAAAGGCAAGGGCAAGATTACTATAATAAAAGAAGTTGCAAAAAGTGAATTAGATGATGATGATGGGTGTGACATCCGCCAGTATGAACATCCTAAGAGATGTTTCCCCATAGTGTCACATTTACACGAGTCTGGAGTGTATGCTTTGAATCCATAACTAACACAAAGGAAAACATCCAAAATATTACCTTATCCTCAAGGTAATTTTAGGAAATTCCACTAGCAACAAAAATATTATCCAAGTGGAACTCCACCACAATCATATGAGCAGTATCAACAATGGCAGTAATGAAAATTATGGGCATTTGCATCCCCAAGGCAATAATATCCTTACAAATAACCTGATCCATATGGGTTTTACGTTTAGCAACCCTTATCTTCATGTGACTCCTCTAGTCACATTTCTACTTTCCAATCTCACTACCACCCTTCTAATTATTATTGAACTCATTCTCCATATGAAAGAATGAATGCCATCTTTTATCCTTATCCTTCTCTTATCCCTGCACATGTTCCTCCTCCAACTGCACAGTTACCACCTACTTCACCTATGCAAGTTGAACTACCAGCTCCATTGCAATAATGCAATGCTACTAGGGCCATTAATCTACAACTAGTTCATCAATCGAGTGGGTCAAATACTTGATCAAGAAAAAGACCTTTTTTCGACCTTGTAGCCCCCCTAAGCCCTCAAATACACCTACCATTGACAACACTATCCCTTCATCTTTCTCTATATCAAATTCCATCAAGTTCCCTTCTAACCAAGATCTTCCAGGATCCATACTGTGATACTTACTCACACTGTATCTGATTGGATCCATGCTGGAAACCTTCCTAGGAAATTAGCCAATCCTAAAAGTCCTCTCATTTATTTGCAGATTGTTAGGAATGAACCATGTAAAACTCTTCTCGACTCAAGTTCTTATGTCAATTTAATTTCTCATGAGATGTACACTACTTGGAACCTACCTCCTCTTAAGAAGAGCAATATCAAATTAGAATTGGTAGACCATTCTATCACTATTCCATTGTGACCACTGTCTATGGGTGGTATTATCTTGCTAATTTCTTAGTGACTAAGATTGAGAAATGCAAAGAGGATTTTCCAATCATCATGGAAAGGGTATGACTTAGCACCACTGATGCAAGAATGGGCATAAGAGATCTTTCCCTAGAAATATCCAAAAATAATGCATTAAAAAAGATCAAGAAGAGGTGAGTTCCATGCATTGCATACAATGATATAGGATGCAATTATGTGCAGAAACTTTGGACCATGAAATAAACATTTATCTCTGCCTGTAAGTAGTATGCACAAGGAGTAGAAATCTAAAGGTGTCTATACATAATATCCATAAAATAGGAGGGAACCCAGTGACTGACCACTGATTCCAAAAGCAATACACTTTGCATGAAACCAACTAAGAGCCTGACATGCACATATGTCATAGGCATGGATGAACTAAAGCAAGTTTATCACCAACTCTCTGATGATGCAAATGATGATACTTATTGGGGAGAGTTGGAAATTCCTAAAAATTTTAAGCAAGAGCCCCTTGAAATAAAAATGCTACTAGCCAAAATAAAATATGTCTTTTTTGAAAAATGGGAAGTCGATCATAAGCAATGCAAATCTTACTTTAGAGTAGAAAAATATGCTATTGAACATGGTTGAAAAATGGTCAGTAGTTTTTGCTTGGTCATATCCAAAACTCACAAGGATTGATCCTAGGATATACTAACATCACATCTACATTGATTTGGTCATGAAGCCAAAAAGACATCCACAGAGGCGATTGAACCCCAAACTGAAATAGATCATCAAAGAGGAAATTGAACAAATCCTCAAGGCAAGGTTCATTTATTCCATTGCGGATACTAAGTGGGTTAGCCCACTTGTGATTGTGCCAAATAAAGGAGACAAGTGGTGGGTTTGCATTGATTTTTGGCGACTGAATATGGCAAAATTTAAGGACCATTTTCTATTTTCATTTGTTAATCAGGTGTTAGACATAATATCTGGGCATTGGTACTACAATTTTCTAAATGGTTATAGTGGTTATAACCAAATTAAAATTGCACTAGATGACCAAGTGAAGATAACATTCATGAGTCCTTGGGGGATTTTTGAATATTGCAAGATGCCTTTTGGTCTATGCAATGCTTCTGCTACATTCCAATGCATGGTTCTAATAATTTCTTAACAGCAAATTGGTAGTGGTGTGGAAGTCTTCATGGATGAATTTTCCACTTATGGAGCTACATTTGAACAAGCTTTGGACCACCTTGGGAAAGTGCTAAAATGATGTGTTGAAACCAACTTGTAGCTCAATTGGCAAAAACAGTCACCTAATGGTCCAAGAAGGCATTATATTGGGGAACAAAATATCACAAGTAAGAATTGAGGTAGACCCTAGGAAAATAAGGGTCATTCAAGGAATAACCCACCAGACATAAATAGCTAAAGATGTTTGGTCATTCCTTGGGCACACTAGCTACTGATGGTGATTCATAGAGAATTTCTCTACAATCAAAAAGCCATTGGTGGAGCTAACAAAGAAAGATGCTCCCTTTGTCTAGATCGTGAAATGTGAAAACGTATTTCAACAGCTGAAAGAGAAACTTGTAGAAACTTCAATCCTATAAGCACCTGATTGGTCCAATCCATTTCATGTCATGATGGATGCATCAAATTATGCCTTGAAAGCCATGCTTACATAGGTGGATGACAAGAAACATCCATACTACATCCACTATGTTAGTTGAAGCATTATGGATGAACAACTAAACTACACCACTATAGAAAAAGAATTGATGGTAGTGGTGTTTGCTCTAGAGAAGTTTAGGCATTATGTGCTTAGATACAAGGTGTTTGTACACATGGACCATAGTGCCATCTGCTTCCTAATGAACAAGCCAATAATGATCCCCTATGTCATACAATGGCTAGTGATCTTGTAGGAATTCAGTCTTATAATGGTAGATCAAAAGGGCACTAGGAATATGGTCAATGATCACTTGTCTTAGTTGTGATGGGACAACAAAGAGGAAGAAAACCCACTATCTAATATGTTTTCTAATGAACTCCTCTTTGTTGGGGTTATAATTGAATAATTGCCTGATAATCCTAAATGGGATTATGGCATTCTCACCTATCTTCTCACCTAAGAAATGCCACAAGTGTTGGACCACTAGAAGAAACAATAGTTTCTTCACTAGGTATGTCCCTGATATCGATCAACTACGTGTTCTCCAAGATGATCATGAAGGCCCTTGTGGAGGACACTATGCTAGGGGATGCACGTCCATTAAAATCCTAATGGTAGGGTACAATTAGCCAACAATCTTTAGGGATGCTCACCATTATGTCTACTCTTGTGAATGATGCTAATGAGATGGTGGAATGACTACTTAAATGGAGGGACCTTAATAACGGATTCAACCACTAGAATCCTTTGACATTTGGGACATTGATTTCATGGGTCCCATCACATTCATGTCAAATGAAAAGGCATACATCATAGTCATTTTTGACTATTATATGAAATGGGTAGAAGCAATTGTCATCATCAACTATACATCTTCTACTACTACTTGATTTGTACAACAAAATGTTGTAAACAAGTTTGGAGTATCATGTGCATTAATTTCTAATAATGGAACTAACTTTATAGGTACTACTTTTTGAAAGCTCATGTAACACTTGGGGGTTGAACATAAACTCACAACACTCTACCACCCCCAGGCTAACAGTCAAGCTAATGTTACCAATATGGAAATCACAAGGATTCTAACAAGAAGTGTTAGCAAATGTACAAAAGACTAAAGCAGAAAACTCAATAGTGCCCATTGGGCCTATTACTCAACATGGAAACTTCCTACAAGCTATTCTCCCTATGAGTTTGTGTACAAAAAATTACCAACACTTCCTATTCAATTTGAGATCTATACACTTTCAACAGCCTGTGACCTTAACCTTGACTTGAGTCTAGCACAAAAATAAAGACTAATGAATCTCTACCTACTAGATGAAAATCAATTAGTAGCCCTATCATCTAACGAGTTGCACAAGGCCTACAATAAAAAGTTCTATGAACTTGAAATTAGAAAAGTCAAATTTCAACTAGGAGGTAAGATTCTCTACTGGAACCTCACACACATACCTCAGCAAACTATGTTCCAAATGTTGTGGGAAGGACCTTACATCATTTATGAAGCTTTTCCTTTTAGGGCCATGATGATCTACAAACCTAAGAGCCCAAACAAAAAATAGCTAGTCAACATCTAACAAATCAAATCTTTCCATGAGCATAAGCCAACTAACACAACAAATGCCTCATCAGATCGACAACCATGCTCCATATTTTGAATCTCCTTCTTTCAACTTAGTCATGGGGGAGATGTCCACCCATGCTAATTATATAAGTGGCTCCTTAGTTTCTCAACTTTTTGTTTTACATAATTTTTGTTTTACAAAATTTTGTTTTACACATTATTTATTTTACATATTCTTGTTTTCATGTTATTAATATTTTCTAATTTTTTTTTACACCATCGTTAGTACATTTGCTATTTCTTGAAAATTTTACAATTTCTTTTACATTTTATTTTATTTTGGTGTGATTTTCTAACTTTTTTTTAATAAGTACCAAGTACAATGGTAATGTGTTGCGTGATGGTGGTATGTACTATTTTGTTATTTCATTGTTGGTATATAGATTTTGGCTTTGAATTTTTTTACGAATGATTAGGACATGGTTTCTTTTTCATGCAATAGGTAGTGAGTCCACAACATCCACCCATTCACAAACTCTATGGTTTTCCTTGTTTTGGAAATGTGTAGTCCCTTTTTCATTAACAAATCTTTAACAAATTTGTTCTTTGGTAGTTTCCATAATTGAAAAGGATTCAAAGGTTTGAGTGGGATGTGACTTCAAGGGGATTCAATATTCTTTATGCCTCTCTGTTTACTTGGGTGCATGGGCATTTTCATAGATTTCTTACCATTCCATGTCAACCAATAAAAGGAAGTTGAATAAGTCTTTGCATGATGTGGTTCTCATAAAAAAACAAAAAAAAATTATGGGAATTCAAAGCACCCCCATTAGACAAAATAAATGCATACATATTTGCATGGTATGGTTCCCATTTCAAAAAAAAATGATGGGAATTCAAAGCACACCACTTAGAAAAAATAAACAGTTACATTATGGGACTAGAAAGACATGTTACCCATGCCTGAAGGTCCCCTCTAACTAAGGTCATTTCTCAACTATCAAGAGTCATTGGATGTCAGTTTTATCTAGGGTGTTCCCTTCTCTTATCATGAACACCAAATTTTGTAAAGATTGTAGCTCCATACACTTGGGTACTTAGAGTTTGTTTGTTCCATCTAGTTAGTTTGTATGTTAGTGAATAATCCCATACATACCTAATATTTTGTAAGGAAATTGTTCCTCCTCTTCTTCACTCAAGGACAAGTTTTTATTCAGTTGTGGGGGTATGATGAATCATGTTTTTCATCTGCTCCAATGTTAGGTATCCGATGTTGGAGTCTCGACATTGGGTAACTGATGTCGAAGCTTGGATGCAATGTCAAGTATCTATTGTTGCGAGGTATACATCATCCTATAAATATAGCACTCGAGCTCATGATTTAGAGTCAATTTTCATATAGTTTTTCAGTTAGAGTAGCAAAGATCTTGTAGTTTTTTTCTCCAGAGTTAGAATATTTTCTAAGTTCCCACAGCACTAGTTTAAGGGTGTATAATATTTTCTAAGTGCGCACAGCACTAGTTTAAGGGTGTACGAATCTTTGTTTGAACAATGATGTACTTGAGCATAGTAGTGTAATGGGAATAAACATTAACTCTTTTGATAATCCTTGTAGCACTGAGAATAGCTTAATGTTTTCTTTAATTCACTTTAATGCCTTTTAATTAAGTAATTCATTTTCAGTTGCTAATAAACACAAGCACAACCACTTTGAGCATACGTATAGTGTTTGATAACCCTGCAATACTTAACTTTTGGTAGCCCAACAATGCTATATGTGTTTAGGATGTATCCAAGAAAGTGGAATGGTTACTTGTGTTAGGCTAGCTAGGCAGTAAATGAATTAGATCTTAAATCAATCTATCTTTCATTCTTGTTGTAGGAAATTAAACTTATAAAACATAAAATGAGAAAAATTATGCACCTCAATTACACTTAAAACATACGCTTAAGCTTCACAAGTGTAGTTAGGAAGACAACAAATATTTTAAATGCCCATTTCACTTTCTAGAGTAACTAGTCCACTGGAGAACTATAGGTCCATGGAATTCAATGGGATCTTGCATAAACGCCTTAGTGATTCATATGGTTGGACATAGGGGTACCTCGCCACTCATCACTTAGCCCCTATTGGTAATATTTTGTCAAAATTCCCCCAAATCATTATGGGTGTTTTTGAATTATTACAAAAAAAACTCTCATATAAGTCATTTAGATGTGAGAGTGTAGAATATGGGTAGAGAGATCCAAAAAAGATTTCAACAATCTAAGCTTACAACAAGATAATTTCATACAAGCATTGCGAAGGTGGTTAGGCAAGCAAGAAGAGAGAAGCTTACGAAAATTAGTCCTTTCTTACCATTATCAAACATACCAAAGATGGATCATTTTCCCTCCTTACTTAGATATCTTTCTTACTAGGAGAAATTATCAGAATATTGGATTGCTATGCAACACTTGTTTTCTTTCTCCTTGCTATCTCTTGTAACAACCATAGTCTTCTTCCTTCCTAGCCATACTCCATGATATTGTATCTCTCTTTTTCTTTTTATTTTTTCTTTTTTATTGTTCTACTCAATTACTTTTTCATTGTATTTTTTTCCCTCTCCTCCTCTCCCTATTTGTAGGTAGAATAAGGGATAATGGATGGTTTCTTGTAACTGACTTCTTGAGAACTTTTTGTTTTCTTTTCTTTCTTTTTAAAGTTCTCTCTCTCTTTTTTTCAGCAATGAGTCATGAGTTCAATTCTCTTCATGATCACTATGAAAAAATCAATAAAATATGTACATTCTCAAGTTGCACATTCAGTTCCTAAATCAACAATTTTTGATATTTCAGAATTTATATTTTGCTAGATCTCAGGTTCAATTCCTCTTGATAATTGCAAAACATTCCAGCATAATATCTATCTCTTTATCATTTAGAATTGTCATAAGATTCAAGGGAGGATTTTTCAAAATATATTCATAATAAGGGTAGTTTAGGATACATAATCACATAAGGCACCTTCTTTTTTAAGTCATCAGTGATGTAAATTTTTTCATCTTACAATCCTTGAAAGGTCATCATGTGATCTTTCTACAGCCATGGGGAGGGTACTTATACTCTACTATTTTAAACTAAAAAGAGCAATGTATCACATTTAGATAAAATAAAAAATAAAATATAAAGCTATGGTATTTGCACACAATATCCCTGATTCATGGGTCAAGTTCCTCCAACTTGATTCATAGGTCAAGTTCCTCAATATGAGCATTCTTTTGCATCTCAACATACCATTTTTAGCTCTTGATGCATACGTTAGAGTATTTTCCTTTGCTTTCCTTTTGTTTCTCAACATCTTTATTGAAATAGAATAAAAAATATTTTTCCCATATATTATTTATTATTATTATTTAAAATGTTCCTAGCATGTATTTTAAATCATATTTCGTATGCATAAAGTATTTAAACATTTAATCATAATACATATAAAAATATGGTCAACAAATTTATTACTATTCCATTTAGTCATTTCCACCACAATCCAAACAAAGCACACACACAACTTGTCAACAAAACATGCACACAAACACGCATAAATACTATTACAATCATTAAAAAAAACTCAAAGAGAAGTGGTTCATTATGCCTATGGTAAGATACCTCATGTTCTAGTTTCTGCAATCCCTTCTACAATCCATCTCACCTCATGATATATTTAGCCATAAGTTATGGTTTTGTATAATATAGTGTTATTTTTCCAATCTAGTGATACTAACATGTGTGTTTTTCTAGATAGGTATGTCTTACATTCAACTCCTTGAGTGCCTAAGGACACTTTTAGGTGTGGTTATACGAGGGCACTAAGGGCTAGAGCCTACTTTAGAAAGATCCACTTTTATAACTCTTGTATTTCATACTTGACAAGCAATTCCACATCACCTTGTGCCTTCTACAATAATCAATACTCAATAAACACTTCTCATAGCATCAAATAATCTGTCCATGCATCAAAACTTCATTACCCATATCTTATTCATACAATAAACTAACATTGCCCAAGATTCCCTCTTCCTAAACTTTGAATGCCAAATTTTCAAAAATTATGCATCATTAATGGTTCAAGACCCTCTAAACAAGCTTCACATTTTTTAGATAGTCCATTTGACCCTTTTTTTTCAAAAACTCAATCAAAAATTTGAAATTTTTGATAATGATATAGCAACTATGATGTCATCTTTACAACCCATGATCTATGATGTCACACATATAAAAATAGTATATATACACACAGGAGTTAGTAAAATTTTTCATTTTCTCATTTTGTAACAAGAGAGTTTTTGCAATTTTTTTTCTTAAAGCTCTTGCACACTAGCTTCCAAAAGTCATAACTTTGCCCCTATAGCTCTAATTTTTAAAATTCTTGAATCTTGTTGACCCCATAGCATTCAACTTAGTCGTGGGGGGATGCATTGCATAATACAACTGAAACTTTGAGCCAAAAAATTCCTAGCACCCAGAAGATACCATAAAGCATAAGTATAAGAGTTAATGATAACCTTATAGTGAATCAATTAAAGTTAGGAAAAAAAGATTTAGATAATCGTCCTAATGGACCATACCACCTATTTTAAGTTGTAACAAGTATGAAAATGATAACTGTGGAAGGTTGTAAGTAATTAAAAGATATAAAACCTAAGGGATTTCTTTTTAAAAAATTTTCTAATTCTATAATCATAATAAAATAAGAACTTGATCTAGCCAAGGATATGAGTGAGGTAAAGAACTATTAAGAATTGGTATAAACACTTTAATAATTTCAAATCATTGTTGATTACAAATGGTCCCAAAGAGATCAATAGAGGGAGAAACTTTCCAAATTGGGAGCAAAAGACCAAGAGGTCATGGGAGATGTCAAGCAAGAGAACAAAGTTTCCAAGCAGAACACGCAAAGCAAGAGGCTTAATCATATAACATTCATCAACAAACTCCTACCATAGAGCACTCAACCTAATGAGAGGTAGAAATTCTAAAAGTACCTAAATAAGGTTAGTGCCTCACATTGTCATTAGAATGCCTCCAATCCATACATGAAAAATCAATCATGTCCATAGTCATTGTGGAGATGCATTTTGGTCCTTTTATGGAATTTTCTCCATAAGCTATAAAGATGCAACTCCAAGTGTCTCCCTTATGACCCACACTAACTAACAGTGGAGAATAGTACCTAGAAGAAACATACCAATTTTGGCAAAATAAATAAGCTAATGCAATAGTTAAAATCAAAGGAGTCTATGTACCTTATTGAGTAGAGGAAATCACCAAGATCCTCAATATCCCAAATGAAAGAGAAAATGTAACACAAATCTCAACAAGATCTGACATTGATGAAAAAAGGTTGTGGCTACAAAGAGCATATGGTAAAGAGAACAAAGATTATAGTGACCTCATAGCAAAACAAAAGAGATATTTTAAAGTTGGCACCTATCACTTATTTTCAATAAAGAGGCTCAATAGGATATCCATAGATGTAGCCAAAAGAAGTCTCATCCTGATGGAAAAATTTAATGTCAAAATCATCTATCTATTCTTCCTTGAGATTCAAAGGTAGTTTAAGGAAACGAAGGTAGGGAAGCTAATACTTCCATTCCCTTGCCTCTTCAGGAAGATCTGTAAGCAAGTTGGAATCCTAGGATACACCAATGACATCCCTAGGAAGGCCCAGAATGCTTCTTATGTAGAAATGTTCAAGCCAATGCCACCAAAGAATGATCAAGTAGAAAAATCATCAGGCATTGAGGGAACTGTAGGAACCACCCTTACTAGTGGCATCCCTGCTACTAGTTAGCAATACCAAGTAGGACCTAGTAGTCAACCACAATTTGAACATTAACAATAACAACAATAGTAATAACAATTTCCACTTTGACCATAGGATTATCGACCATCTATGAGCCATATACAGTAGATTGTAGAAACAATTAGCTAGAGAATAAGGAAGGAATCTAATTTATATAAAGTGAGAGAGAGCTCCATCAGGCCCACCATATCTACAAACCCAACCAATAGGCAAGTGTCATTGTAAATAGGAGAGGATGACTAGGTGCAACAAAACTTAGGGAATGCTACATCATTCCAAGTTGTGTTAGAAACAAGAGAAGAAGCCATAATTATGATTATGCAACACCAAAATGTAGTAAGAGTAGCTGAGGTAATAACATATCATATCAAAGAATCATTTAATATCCTTATTGCACTACTGACTGATATTTTTAGAGCAAGAGATGCTCAAATGCTTGTCAATACCTCAATGAATCCTACAAAACATGAAGACATACTAGATAGACTATTGCAGATAGGACAACTAATGTAGAATCTTTTTGATATCCCTAATGATATCACTATAGTTCAGTCTAATTTGATCATCATAAAAGGAAAGTGGATCATGGTTGAAACTAGGGTGGAGCATTTAGAAAATGAAGTGTAAAGATTGCAAGAGGAGCTAGCCACTGTAAGAGCTAAAAGAAGAGATCCAACACAATTCATGATTCCAAACCAACTTGAGCTTATCATAACCAACCATGTGAGGTGCATGATTGACCATAATATGAATATAGAAAAGGTGAAGGAGAAGCTAGTATGAGATGCATCAGTTGCCAAGGCTCAAATGTACGCACATGCCAAAGCACTCATCACCATACATTAAGAAAAAAAGTAATTAGCTGTTGATAATGCTCATTTGACCATCATCAAAAATCAAAAGAATGTTCTCAAGAAGAGCATCCAACAACTTCAAGAGTGACTAGTCTATGTCAACTAGGATATGAGTTTTTTAGCCCATGAAAATACAACCCTATCAATGAAAGAGGTCTATGTGATTCGCTAGAAATCTGTAATAGAAATTAGTGCATGAAAGAATAAGGCTAAGAAGGATGAAAGACTCAAGAAGCATTTCGAAAACCAAGTGAGCATGTACAAACAACTATCTCGAGCAACCGTAAGCATTCGCAGGGCTTGTCTAAGGTTTCGA
>MNCI01028085.1:7744-74041 GCA_015680685.1 Gnetum montanum
ATTTGGTTTATGAGAAACTACCAAAACTATTAATCTAAATAGAGCTTTGTACACTAGCCACTACATGTGACCTCAATTTAGATTTCATTCTAGTCCACAAAAATGATTAATGAACCTAAACATCCTAGATAAGAATATAACGATAGCATTGATGCATAATAAAGTTTACAAAGTCTATAATAACTAAAGGCATGTTAAAAAACTCAAATGCCTAGAGCTACAACTAGGAGACAAGGTCCTATACTATAATCCCAATGATGTATCCTAACTTACTAAGTTTCAAATGCTTTAGAAGGGATCCTACATTATTCAAACTATTTATAAATCTAGTAACACATAAATTTACCATCCAACCTATCCACAAAAAGGTAATATTGGTCAACCTAAAATAAGTAAAATTGTATAGGAAATTCCTAGAAGTCACATTTACCTCATCATCATCTAACATTGCTATTTCACATTTCATCTTCCATATCTTCTTCTTAGATCTTATTCATGGGGGAGATGCCTCATTTTAATTTGAGAAATTTGAATGCATTTTTAATTTTTTTTTACAATTTTTTATAAATTTTCTTATGTTTTCTATTTTTTCATTTCTTTTATATTTTTTTTATTCTCGTTACATTTTCTATTTCCTGGTATTTTCATAATTCTTTATAATTTTATATTTTTCTTAGGTCTTTAATTTCATGCTTTATGGTTGATTTTTCTCTTTTATTAATCTAAAAATGATGTAGGAACTTCAACACATGGTTGGAAGATTATTGAATGTTATCCAACTAGAAAAAAATAATTACACATGGTAGTGAGATCATTTCATCTATCCTTCCATTTTCAATTAATAAGATGATACTATCATGAGAATAATGTGGTTCTAATCATATTAACAACTTTAATTAATCTATGATCACTACGCCTTGAAGTAAGAAGGAAGGACCTTTGGTCTCCTTGGATCTCCACCTTTGGTCTCAATAGTTGCATATTGATCCATCACTTCTCATGTTTATATAGTATTTGGAAAAAAAATATTTGGAATTTTTTTTTTCTTGTTATGTTACTACAAAGATATGTGATCCATATCCAAGGTGATGAGTGGCGAGGTACCCCTACACTCAACCATACGAAACGAGCGTAGCACGCGCGATCCGGTCGAACTCCACAGACTAAATGCCTAAACGCCCCATGGAACACTTGGGGTTAATCATTCGTTGTCTTCCTAGACTTACTTGTTGTTGTCACGGTGTATGGTTAAGTAAGTTCGAGGTATATGATTTTTTTGGTCTTTTATGGTTTTATATCTTCTATACTAAGAGCGAAGGGTTGAGAAACTAGCTAACTCTAACTAAGGACTAAGTCTAAATTAACTAGCGTCAACATCCGTTCCCACTTACTGTACACACCCTGAATTATGCAACTGTGGCTACCAAACGCTAATTGTTACTGGGACCACCACACGTAACACACGTGCTCGAAGTGGTCGTACTGAGGCACTTAACTAGCCTAAGCATGATGAGCAACCGATTCCTTGACTAGCTGTACACATCCGTAGATGCTCGTAATCAAGTCGTACTCATCCCGCATTCTAGGAGATAAGGGTCAGAGAATCTAATCACGATGAGTAGGTGATTCCTTGATTAGCCGTACACATTTGTCAATGCTCGTAATCAAGTCGTACTCATGCCGCGCTAATGCATGTAATAAATAACATGTAAGAAACAACAGGTAATAAATCCTATTCCATGTACTGCAAGGTTTATCCACAAAGCTCGTCTTTATTGCCGTACACAACTTGCGTTCAGGTACAAAGCTGCTCGAATAAAGATCCGTTCACTTGGGGACTCCTACTGTGGGCACATGGAAAATATTCTATCGCTAGAGTGATCAAACTACCAGAGCTTCGCTACTTCTAGCCTAGGATGAGAAATGAGGGGAGTGCCGCCTCTTATTTATAAATTTGACGGTGGACCGCAATATCGCATACGCGATATCGCAGGGGATGACGCGATATCGTGACGGCCGCGATATCGCGTCTCATCACAAGGGTAGACTATTTCTAGGAATGTCATGGTTTCTTGGACACATATCACCATGTGACAAGAAAGGCATATGATACATCTATAAATGTGCTCCTCTAACAAGATTAACATTAGCTTAGCCAAAAAAGGCTCAAGGTCCATAACTTCCACAATGTCAAATAATTAATTATTTTTAAAATTCTTAAAATTTTGTTTTTCTATTTTCTTGTTTAAATGGACATGTGTTCATGGGGTGGCTAGTTGATCTGGTGAACCCAAGGATGATGTAATGGGATGTCACTGGTAATGAATGGACTTGGTTTAAAATCTTGACAAATAAATATGATGGCTATTTTAACCACACCTCACACATGGTAAGATGCCTCACACCTTGGTTCTTCTTCCTACCTCATTCATCTCATCTCATTGGCATCATATAATTATGAGTTCTTTGATTATATATAGCATAGTGTAGGTTTTACAACCTAAGATGGATTTTTTCTTTTTTGTTTTTTTTTTTTGTTTTTTTGGGAGGAGGTGTGGTGTTGGAACCCTTAATTGTAATATAGTTATACCCCAAAATATATAGTTTAATTAGAACTTTATAACTCAACAATGTCCACCAAAATCAAACCCATGACTTGAAGCTTTCAAATTAAGCGTCTTTACCACTAGGCTAATATCTCATTATCTTTATGTTGATTGGAATGTAGGCATGATCAACATTAAACACCTTAGATATCTACATGCATCTCTAGAGATCGCTATGCAAGGTTAATATAGATAGTAGCCTACTTTGGGAAGGGCCCACATTCATAACTCTTGTCCAACATGGCTATAGACCAATCTCACATGTTTAAGAACACCATTAGTAACTTTTCTAATTTTATGCAAATTATGGGAGCCTACTTATCATCATTTTATAATGATTTTTATTAATTTTTGTCAAATTTTTTCCTCATTTCCACTAATTATTAGATATTTTTGGATCATAACAACTAGTTTTCATGATTTTACAATTTTAGGTATCTTGGTGATACTCATACCTCAACTTAGTACACCCTAGGAGGCTCCAAACATTCAAAAAAATTCAAAAAAAAAGTCAAAAACTCCAAATTTTAAGTGAAAAATATTAAATTTAGGGGTTGCATCATAGTCAATATGAAAAAATAGCTATGATGTCAAACCTATGATATTACAAGTTAAAATTATTATAAATACCTACCCCCTTCCTCAAATTTCATCATCTACTTCCAAATGAGTAAGGAATTTTTTCCATTTCTAGATCCTAAAGCCTTCTAGATGTGGCATCTTATGATTTGGAACTTCAATTCAACCTATTCAAAAAACCACTAAGCTTTTTAAGTTAAGCTCTACATCCTAGTAGAACTTAGGATGCAAAATTAAAAATTTTTATAACACCTAATTTTGAATGGTTAAGGTAACAAATGATAAAAATTAATCAAACTAACTAATAATTTGATAATTTTAGTTATCTTAGAGCCTTAGGAACACAATTTCACAAATATATTGAGTCTTTAATACCAAATATTTTGAATTTTGGTCTAACTAATGATTCGAAAAGAATTGAAACACTAAGGAAACATTATCAAAAACTAATATCAATCCTTTAATGATTGTGAATGAAACCCAAGTGAGTCCCTAAGGTTAGAGGCCTACGTAATAATGAGACAAGAGATCAAGAGAAGCAAGACATGGATGAGGACATGGGAAAGAGCCACAATCAAAACAATGTCAAGTTGTGCAACCAGCAATAAAAGAACCAAAGGTGTAGTTTGTGAGATGGATGTAGTCTATAGCATCTGTGGAAGGTTAGCTTCATGCACTCTATGTCACGATTTAGAGCTTGCACTTGTTTCTTTCTAGGTGCCATCTAACATTGACAAAATCCACAACCAAAATCCAAGCAATAATAAAACTAGGCTCTGATATCAATAACACTGGAGCAAGTTCATTCCCTAATTAAATCACCTTCCACACACTAAATCCAAATATTATGCAAAGACAAATTTATTTGCTAGAAAAACAAGAAAACTAGCTATCTTCAATTAAATTATTTGAAGATCACAAAAAGGTTCAAACAACCCACAAGCATCCATAAACTGGTATCAGAGCAAGGGAGTGCTCAATACTCAAAATTTTCAAAAGAAGGAACCAAGAGCTTCATCAAAATGACCAAGAAATCTTCACAGTCCAAGATGGTGTATGCAACTAATCAAGAAGAGTTCTTAACTCATAAGTTATGGGAGGTGAAAGATCAAGGCCAAAGGAGTGGCAAGGATCAAGAGACTTCTTCACAAAGGATTAAGAGCATCACTAGAGGATATGATACTCATTATTTGTGTAATTGTTCTATACCTTGTGGTCAGGGAAAGAATATTCTTTGCCAACTTGAGGTTATCTCATTGAAGAGAGGAGATTCTTCTAGCCAGGGTATGTGAAAGAATGATTGTTTGGATGATGAATCTAATGTTCAAGTAATGGGAAAGGATTTACCTTTTGAGTTGGTACCTCCAAAGTGGGATTTACCTCTAATTCCCTTGTGATTGTCCTACAAGTTGTTTTTAAAGGTTTCGTGCTTGGAGAAGACCTAGACACGTATGTTTAGTTTTTATGTGTTTTTTTGTGTTGAATTTTTATGATGAAGATTCTTGAATGTTTTGGCATGTTTGGAGGTGTTTTTGGCTTATTTTGATGAGTTTAGGAGGTTATAGGGTCTATGGGGACTTGTTGGAAGGCATTCAAAGGCTTCTGGAATCAAAAAAACCATTTTTATTTTTGGCATCTTCAGGATAGATGTCTCCAAAAAAAAAGATAGACATATTTCCAAAGACATCTCCCCTAAAGTGTAGACATCTCTAGTCCATAGAAGACATCTACCAAAAATAGTAGATGTCTCTCTCGAGAGCAAGGCTTTTACAAAAGACATCTCCTCATAGATGTCTCCCTTGAAGTGTAGACATCTACAGTCCAAAGAAGACATCTTCCAAAAACAACAAATGTCTCTCTCGAGAACAAAGCTCTCACAAGAGACATCTACATGAAATAATAGATGTCTATGTTGGTGAAGAAGAAAAGCTCTAACGTGGTGTATCAATTGGGAAACATCCAAAAGACTCCAGATTTGTGTGGGAAACATCTATGAAGACAAATAAAAAGATCCCTAGGGTTTTGGATCTTTATAATTATGTATGCCTTCATCCATGAGAAAGAAGGCAAGTTTGTATGCAAGGAGAATTGGGCAAGAGAGATTGGGTGAGCACATTGGGTAAGTGCAATAGGTGATTGCAGCTCCAAGATCAACTTGTGGTGTGTTGATCTATGTCTTCTATTCTCTTATATCTCACTTGTGAGTGAGATCTTAGTCCCAAGTTGTGGGAGAGATTTCTCTTGGTTGTGTCTTGGATTGAGAACCATTGTATGATTGTAGAACCTCATGCTCTACAATTTCATTTGAGTATGATAGGTTTATGGATGCTTGTAGGTTGTTTGTTGAATAATTTAATTAAAGATAGCTAGTTTTCTTGTTTTTCTAGCAAATAAATTTTTCTTTGCATACTATCCAGATTTAGTGCATGGAAGGTGATTTAATTAGGAAATGAACCTGCTCCAGACTAGTGGTAGCTTAATGACGTATGGTTTAGTCCAAAGCGAGGCATATGATTATGATGTTGTTGGGGCCTTAAACTAACCTTAACAATAACACAAAAATTTATTATTTAATCTAATTAATAGCAAGAAGATATATTCTAAGCTAGCCTAAGGATGATGAGTGTCCATTTCCAACTTGCTGAACACATCCTAAACTAACGTACACATTATTGGGATTACCAAGTGTTATGCTACTAGGCAAACCAAGCAATAACAATGCTAGGATTACCAAGCAAATACGTGGTTAAGCTCAATACTGGTCGCGCTCATTTTGCCAATTAATTAATATGTATGAAAATGTAAATATTCTTTAAGTAATTCAAAATTAAATTGCATTAAAAGTAAATTGATTCTAACTCAAAGTGTTGCAATGGATAGGAATCAATCTCAATCTTATTACCATTCATGGAATGTGCCTAGGTACAATGCCACTCGAATAAGACATCGTACAACTAACTCAATACCACACTACGAGCATTCATAGACTATTTGCTAGGA
Organism: Gnetum montanum; assembly: GCA_015680685.1. Classification (NCBI taxonomy): domain Eukaryota; kingdom Viridiplantae; phylum Streptophyta; class Gnetopsida; order Gnetales; family Gnetaceae; genus Gnetum; species Gnetum montanum. Next base: position 13,930 of record MNCI01028085.1, read on the forward strand.
TTATGGGATGAAACTACAAAAGTCTGGCTACACTACTAACCAAATGATGTCCAATACACAATGGGTGCATGCATATTTATAGGCAAATATAGGCATTATGTCAATACGGATGCGTTAACACATTTAGTCGCATCGACAAGGATGTGTCGACGAGGATACATTGAAGGGGCTATGTCGATAGGAATGTGTTGACACAACTAAGTTATAGTAGATGTGTATTGCATCTACGATATAGCATCTACAATGTAGTAGCCAACTGAGATGTACCAATAGGAATTCTACAATGCAAATGCGATGTAACATCTATAATATAACATCAACAATATCTTAGCCAACTAATACACTTGATAAAATGATGCTTCATGATATCCCCATGACTTAGCTACCTGACATATCAAGTTTCATCATACCCCCACGACTGACTAAAAACTTGTCGTTGAGTTATATATAAATGAAAAAAGTTTCATTACAAAAATTATGCAGTAACCAAGACTAGATTAGCTACCATTACAAAATTAGAGTGTCTCATTAAAAAAAATTTATTCAAGTGGATGTATTAAAAAATGACAAAAAGACTAGACAAACATTAAAGTTGACAAAATTATAGAGGTCTTCAAAAAATCTATTGAAGATGAATCTTCTTATTTTCCCTATTAGTGGCAATCTTTCCAACCTTGATTGTTATATTGATGCTTCTCTTTTTATACAAAACATTCTTGAATGATGGACTGAAATTTCTTCTCATCGTCCCATGGATCCAACAACCATATGATGTTTGAGCTTTAATCCTTGTATGTGCTAATATTTGTCCATGGGCATATCCTACTCTATCCTTCTCTTGGCATCTGTTCCTTACCTTGCAAAAGACCTTAAACCTTAGGCTTTCCTTTTAGTATCCCCTAGAATCACCAAAGGATTAACATGAGTTTTGGTAAATTTTCCTTAATAATCAACCCTTTTTGAATCCCTTAGTTAGCTTAAAATGTGAAAAAATATTAGCATTTAAGCACAAGGTGATGACAAAGTACCATTCCCAAGGCTATGAGGTAAATAAAATCATCAAGTTATTCATGTTATTTTGATTATTATTACTATTAGTTACCATAATGTTCAAAAATAGGATGTTAGAAAAATTTAAACTTCAAAAATTACATCCTTAGCCCCCACAATGAATGACCTAAACTCCAAAAGTGCACAAGTTTTTGAACAATTAAAACCAAAGGTTTGGTTCAAAAGATGGCCATGAAATTTTGAATTTAGAGGAAATTTCAATATAAAAGCATTAAAGATAACTTGAAATTGATGACAAGTTGATCACAAAATCATGCATAAATTTAGAAAAGCTGTTGTTAGCACATTTTGGCCATTTAATGGAGCAGGTTTTATGAGGTTGTGGTGCTTTAAGAGGAGTTATACATTTTAACAAAAAATGGTAATCTGGGAGACTTGATCTACTTTCAGAATTATATAATTCCAAGGTCCTTGCTGTTTAGTTAGCTCTAGATTCTAGTTACAAACAAGTTGCAGTCGCTATAATTTCATGGCAAACTAAACAAATGATGATGTTCAACATCTTCATGGCATACTTAAGGTGGTGCTCTTCGATGATGTGGAGGATTATCAAAAAATTGCATTGCCTCTTCAAACTTCAAAGTGAGACATCAAGTTAAACTCTTTCCATTGTGTCATAGCAAAATGGAAGATATTGCTCCTGAAGGAGTTTCTACAAGACTAATAGCATTTGACCTTGGATGCTTACCAAGATGCAACAAACAATTGATTACACTTTTCTTGCATTTGACATAACTTTCCTTGCCTTAAAAGTTGCTACAAGGATCTTGTAGTTGGGTGGATTGATTAGTGTAATATCTTATCTTGGGCGTCAAGGTGGCTATGAAGAATATCAAGCTATGAGAAGTTTTGCAATGGGATTGTCTTCAATAGCCTAGCTTGCTAGTGAACATCACACACTAGATTGGTTATCTAGGATAGTTTTAATGTTGCTTTACAAGAAGACTAAATAATGGGCTGGGCTCCCTTATTTTGATAATTGGCATTGACTTCACTAGAATCAACGAATGGACTTGAAAGTAGAAGTTCAATGAGAGGTCTCTACATGGGCAAGTCTAAAGTTGGTCAACAAAACCGCTTCTTGAAGAAGCCCAGGTGGTATACTTTAAATCTTGGGCATTGAGGGATCATCGTAGGAGATGCTATGGAACTTTCACTTAAAGGTCCGTCATGTGCTCGCTCTTAGTCACCCACCCTGAAGTAGTAATCCGGGTATTTGTTGTGCTTTATCACGTTGGCTGGTTGTGCTGTGGCAATGGCTAGCATGCAGGCATTCCCCCTGGCCTTTTCTGTGGTAGCAGCCATGATGGATGTTGTTTCTTATGTGCTTGATTATGGATGAACTTAGGAGGTTGTAATTTATAAGCGTTACAATCGCTCATAAAATGTGCCCATGTGGGGCTTGATCTGAAGCACCTATACTTCAATACTCAAACCTGAAGGACCAGACAAGCACCGCGGCCACCATTTTCATCTACAGAAGAGCAAAATCCTTTCCCAGGCAGATCCTGGGACCGCCCTGAAATGCCATGAATTTGAACGCCAACTGCAGCACAAAAATGTCGCCAAGAATCCATCTCTCAGGCCTAAAACTCTCTACACCATCGTCCCATAATGTATGGATTCTTCCCATGGCGTAGGGCACGTAACTCACTACATCGCCCTTGTTGATGATCGTGCCATCCGGCAGGACATCGGAGCTGACCGTCATTTCTCCATCCAGCGGCACCACCGAATACAGCCTCAGGGTTTTGCAGATGGCCGCCTGCAGATAATTCAGCTCCATCAAGCTCTCATTACCCTCTCTCAGATTTCTTGCTCCATTATGGTCTCCACGCTAGGGTTTCTGCTAAGGATCCAGAAAAGCCACAAAAGCATCGTGGCTGTGGTGTCATGGCCGGCGATGATGAAATTGAGCACGGCATCTCAGAGCATCTTATCGTCCATTTGCTCGTCCTGCTCCGCCATGGCCATGAATCTGGAAAACAGAGTCTCAGTCTCAGGCTTAGCTAGTCACCAATGCCGCTACAGGTGTAGGTGCAGGTCCGGTGAAGGGTGCCATCAATTAAGGAGCTATAGAGCGACTTAAGGATTTGCTTGGTCAGACAATCAAGTTTGTGCTAATTGTGGAGCTCAAGAAACTAAACGGGCGTCTACAAATATTGGTATTTCTTTTTGCGTAAAGTGTTCAAGGGCACATCGAAGTCTCAGTATTCATGTTTCAGAGGTGTTGTCTGTTACTTTAAATAACTGGATAGATAAAGAAATCAATGCAAACTTCGAGGTTGGTGGACGCTGCAGCAAATGCTATTTATGAAGCCTTTTCACCAGAGAATATAAAAAAAACCCTTAACCGGATGCCCCACATGAAGAACTTTTAGACATTATAAGGAGAAAGTATGAATTGAAAGAGTTTTTAAAGCCAAGCTTATGGATTGTACCATTTTCTATAGAGGCAAGTTCATCGTTTCATTCAAAGCATCCAAGCAACAAATACAATTCAGAGCATCCAAGCAACAAATACAATCCTGTTGGGATGATGCAATATTTGGGATTGTTAAAAGTGAAAGAGGGAGGAACCTAGACTTTTAGGATATCAAACAATTAAGACAACTTTTATATCAAGCACGTTGAATCTAGTTTGGAATGAAGAAGTGATGTTTTTTGTTTTAAAAAAAATATTATTATTCAAGAAAAAATGGATTTATGGGATACTTATTCAATGTCATTGTAACTTTCCTTAGTGGTTGCAACCGAATTTTAATTTCCCATGATGTTGTAACCACCAAACAAGACACTTATCAACTATAGCTTCCTAATCTCCGTAATGGTTGTAACTACCAGAAACTTGTCAACTATAGCATTTAACTCTATTGTGGTTATAACTAACCCCCATAATGTTTGTAACCCACCGTAATTTTTCATGATATTTGTAACTACCTAGAAGCAACTATAAATAGAGCTTCAAGGGTAGAAGTTTAGGGGAATTGAGGGGAAATTTTTTGAGAAGAATTGTTGGAGATTTCTTGTAAAGCATGGCTTGCTAAAGGTATCAATTCAACTGCTTTGTTTTAATCCTGTTAGTTCTTTTCTTCTCATTTTGTTTTAGTTTCTTAGCTAATAGTTTAGATAGTATCATGCTTGGCATTTAATTTTGGGATTTTTTTTATCACTCTTATAGATATGTTATTGTGCAATATTAAGACTTCTATTAGGGTTTCCATAAAAGAGCTTATGTTGCTAAAAAGCATCTTGAGCAATTTAATAGTAATGTCTTTGTGAAATTGCCTGTTTGAGTCTAGAGGGTCTATAAAATCATTGATACTTTGAGATGACTGAAATAGCTTCATTTGTTTTAAAGTTTATTACCTTGGCATTTCAATCTTGAAATTGTCAAAGTTTTCTAAAAGCTCTATTGTTTGCAATTCTTGACAACTATTAACTAGCCAAAATAGAAGCTTGTACTTTGTCATTTAGAAAGCATTTTTGGTAACTTAATAAGATTGTATTTTATGGAATTGGTTGTTAAGCTTAGAGAGTTTGGACAATTCGTAGCATTAGATTGAATTGGGATAGCTTTATTGCATAGTGTTTTTTCTTGTCAATTTATCTCTCTTAAATGTTTGAGATTTCATATAAATCTATTTTTTTCTTTTTCTTTCTCTTTCTAAGTCCATTAAATCTCACTCTATTTCTAGTTTTCTTGTGGAACTTTTTCTCTAGGGAAAATTAGGAGTAGATTTTGATAGAATTTTGCTTAAGAATTTTTGTAAAATTTTATTTATTTCAAAAAACATACTAAAGGGACTATATATACTAAGTGACTTGATAAAATAAGAATCTTTAATAACTCACAATGTTTGACAAGGCTAGCTGAATTTTTGTTATAATAGCCAATTATAGTTTTATACACAACCCAACCATTTCAACATTCACAACAATAAACACACATTCACTTTAGTTTTTTTTCATAATCACTCAGTCTATTTAGAGGTATCTAGGCCTTGGTGTTGCCAAAGACCAACAAGAACCTAAATCCTATTTGAAGAAGCACCTCCATTTCTAGTGACCTCATTCACAAGACCAAAGGCACAACATTGACGATCCAGTCCCAAACAATCACCAACAATTGTCAATGATGTTCTTGAAGATGTGAGGGTTTGGTTTAGAGTCATGATCAACAAAATTTATGCAAGTAGGTCCTCCCCAAACTAGGCTCCTGCCATAATGCCCTTGCATAACCACTTCTATAAATGTCCATGGACACCTTAGAAGTTAAATGTAGATCATGTCTTTGTTCTAAACAACACACAACTATCATAGTTAGGATCTTGTACTATACTATACAAAACTATTAGACTCATAATTGCATTGAGCAATGAGGTGAATAATAGGATAAGAAGGGATTGCAAAGATTTGGATGTAAGGTAAGTAACCATGTACGCAATAGGTTCTTGTGTCAATTGTGATTAAGATGATCACCATAGCTATCTATCCAAGTTTCATACCAAGTCCATACCATTAACAATGGTCTCACATTGATGTGCCCCTTCTTTCCTGTAATCATGAGCTCATAACAATCATAGAGAATGAACATCACTCCAAAAAGAGAAGAAAAGAGAAGAATGAACAAATGAAGGACCTTAGTTAGAGGGGTACCTTTAGGCATGGGTAACATGTCTTTCCAGCCCCATAACCAGTGATTGTAGTCCATTATTATACCTATGTGCTTTGAATTCCCTTTTTTTTTTCTTGCTCTCTTTTTGTTTTTTTCTTTTTCTTTTTTTTTTCTTTTTTTAATATTTTTTCTTTATTTTTTTACAGGAACCACACCATGCAAAGACATGCTTCCTATTTATTAATCAATGATAGGAATGATGATACGTTCCATAAGGAGTCATAGGCCCCAAAAAGGAAGTCAAAAAGAGAACCCAACAAATCCCCTTGAGGTCACATCCTTTTCCATTCCCACTTGGTCTTTACCTCTTTCTTCAAGGCACAGTGATCATTAGTTAATTTTTAGTTTTATCTTAGAATAACCATATTGTTTTCATGACAAAGACCTCTTATTTAAAGAAACTAGAGGGATGGCTAATGTGGTCTCACTACATTACACAATTATTTACCCAATTGACTTGACAGCATAAGATAAACACCCAACATATGGTGTTGACTTCTACATCATGACGGCAATATTATTAACAAAAACATAGTAAAAAATCATAAAACATAAAGAAAATGACTCAAGAAAAGAGAAATTTATAAAGAAAAGAAAAATAATAAGAAATAAAAAAAAACATATTAAGAATTGGGAAAATTTTTGAAGAAATAGGAAAAGGATAAAAACTTGCAAAACAAAAAATTGAAAATGCACTTATTAGTTCTTGATTTAAGATGGGGCATCTCCCCCATGACTAAACTCATGGACAAGCATTCAAACCAAACAATTAATTAAGTAACGTCGGTCACATGGGCAGGTAGCCCTCGGGCGTGTTTTCAAATCATCACATTACCTTAAATATACACTATACATTTTCTGTTTATCATCTTTAATGATTTAATTTTTCACTTGGTAGCACATTTAACATTGATGATAATCATATTTTAATCATTTAGAGACATATCTTTATCTAGAATAGAAGGTTTTTTCTTTGTAAGGGGTCCTCACATGTTTCCTTGTTTATTTTCTATTTTAGTTCTTGTGTCTCCTTGTTTAACATCTTCTTTTGATGTATAGTCAAAGTGTAAGATGTTTTCTCTAAGTTCTGTATTTGGTTCATTTTCTTAGGACAAGAACTAATAAGTGGGTTAGATGCTTCCATGCATCTTTTGAACAGTTTTTTTGTTGGCGATCATTTGAGACCGCCAATGTCTTCCTTCAGTCTAGTGACTGGGATCATGGAAAACGAAGGTATTCCTTCAAACTTGAGTTTAGGTGTTTGCTCATCTCTGGAAACACCAAGGCCCAAATACCTCTAAATAAACTCTATGGTAATAGAGAAAATAAAGCATAAATGTGTGTTTGTTGTTATGAATGTTGAAATGCTTGGGTTTGTGTATGAAAATGTAACTAGCTATCATAACAGAAATTCAACTAACCTTGTTGAATACTATGAGTCATTAAAGATTCCTATTTTGTCAAGTCACTTAGTCTATATACTCCCTATAGTATGTTGCTTGGAAAAAAGAACCTTTCACCAAAATGCTTAAGCACAATTCTACAGAAATCTACTCCTAGTTTTCCAAAGAGAGAGAGATCCCAAGAAAATTAGAAATAGAGTGAGATTCAATGGATTTTAAAAGAAAAGAAGAGAGAAAGTAGATTTGTGTGAAATCTCAAACATTTAAGCAAGATAAATTGAACATAAGAAAACAATTCGAAATAAGGCTATTCTAATTCAATCTAAAGTGTTACAAATTGTCTAAGCCCTCTGAGCTCAATAAGCAATTTCATAAAAGACACTTTTATTAAACTACCAAAATGCTTTGTAAATGACAAAAATGTTGGAGCTAAAAATCTTGGTTGCTAGAACGGAAGCCAAAAAATCCAAGTGTTGGAACAATGTTAACCCTAAATCCCAAGGACCTTTAGAAATGGGATTCAAGGTGCCCTAGATGATCTAGCCAATGATTCAAGGACTTACAAAAATGTAAATGGAAATTTCAATGGCTTTGGAAATGAAAATGGAAGTGAAAATGAAAATGAAAATAAAGTTGAAATTACAAATTTGGAATGAAAACAAACACAAAAATAGAAATGTAAACTCAAATTTACAAAACATGAACAATAACTTTATTTAAACAAAATAAAGAATAACGTTCATGAAGTACAGATTTTGTGCCAAGAGCATAAGAAGTTGCTTACAAGAGCTTGAAGTCTGTTGGAGAAGGCAAGCTTTGTTCTACAATAACTCCATAATTTGATTTCTTTCCAGATCTAATTTCTAGCAACATTCTATTGGTTTTCACTAGGGTCTACAATGTGGTTATGGAAATGGGTCTTCACTTTTGGTGCAATGGCAGCTGCATAGGAGTCTTTATGCCTAGCCTAGCGTAGTACCAGTTTCCATTGTAAAAAAGTGAAAATAAGGTTGTAATGGGCTTTGGTGGTTGTGAAAATGCAAAGATTGTTGCAATGTGTGTGAAGTTTGAAACTACTGTGAAGGTTGTAGATGCCAAAGCATTATCACCAAAATAAAGTATATACATTGGATTTTTATAGGGTTGATGTTGCTATTCTTAAGTTTATGCACCATGGCCATGATTGCTAGCAAATTTGCATCAATTTGCAAGTGAAACCAATATCAAATCTTAGTGTAGTTACCATTTATAGTAAGTTTGGTATGGACTATAGCGACAAAACCCATCCATTTGCTATGAATAGTAAATGAACTTTTGTGACTACACTGACACCATTCTTACTACGCTAGCTTTGGTGGACTACGCTAGAGCTACAACTATGTTGAAATTGCAACTACACTAGATCTGCAACTACACTATCATGTTCTTTCATTGAAAACTTGGAATGACTACATTGGCCACTACTAGAAAAATGAAAATTGCAATAGTTCCAGCATTGCACTTCTGTTAGGCCTTGGTGGTGACTACGTTGGCCATTTCCCATCGACTGTAGCACCTTGTCTACTATAGCATCATGCCTACTATAACACCATTTCTACTATAGCACCGTGTTTACTATACCACCATGTCTACTATAAAACTAGTTAAAATTAATGGCTCCAGCGTAGTTGGAGCTATACCCCTACAAAAACCCATGGAAATGCCAATTTTAGCCATTTACAAGGTGTTTTCAACCTTTCCAAGCCTAAATATAGACATGGGATACCTTTTTCCACTTGGAAAGCGAGGTAAGAAAACTTGTTGAAGTATTTTTTTAGCATCAAAAAGTTGAAGTATGCAAGATTGTAGCTCATGGACTACATATCTCACATTTACAATGAATCCTTGTCCCAAGTTGGGAGATGAAGGTTACAACATAAATTTTTGGTAGCATTTTATTGGCCCATCTTTTTCAATGTTTGGAGGATTAACGTGAGAGACATCAACAAAGAATGAAAAACATCATTGTAGATCCATCACCCACATTTCTCCTCTGCACCTGATTCAATAGTGTCGAACCATGGCCAAGAGTACTTATGATGATGGGATGAGGTCATGAAGGGATAATAGGTGATGAGCTGATATTTGGCTACAAGGAGATGATCACAAGGGTTAAAAATGATTTTCAAATTTTGACATCATCACTACAATGTGGCACAAACATGTTGGTCAATCCCTTTGGGCTTCACACTTCATGTTTTGAAGTGTGGTTCACTTAGCAAATGTGTTTGAGGAATGAATACCTCACTCCTAGTTTTCTTTGGCTACCTAGCTCCTCCCTTTGCATGTTTAGAGTCATTGATTTGTCCTTTAGGCTTCATTGGACATTTGGCTTCTTGGCAATTTTCTTTCTCCCATCTCCCCCTCCCCCTCCCTCCTTTTTTTCCTTTTTTTATGGGATGAAACCTTCATTGGGTTTCTTTACCAAAGCCAATTTTAACTTGGTTTTTTTTATCAAGTAAGAGGTGTTACATTCGATGGCATACATGGTTTCCCACTAAATGAGATGTGTTACATTCAAGTGGACCTTTTGGTTTTCCCATTGAATGAGGTGTGCTACACTTAATGGTCTTGATAGTTGAGCATAACGAAGGGATTTTGTATAGCCATAGTGCATGAGTGTCAAACATCAATCAACATTATCATCCAAGGTAAGGAAGATTATAATCAAGCTACGTGATTGGGCTTAATGAAATGGTAATGGAAATGATATGAAACAAGCACTCTTGACACAGTGAAACAAAACTGAATCTTGGGCATCGAGATCATATGGCAATGTGCTACCATAGTGCATCTCCACAATGACTCCAGGCTTCACCCTACAAGTGTGATGAATCATGGTTTGCTAGGTCCCAATATCGGGTACATGATATCGAGTACGCAATATTGTAGTCTGGATACGATATCGTATATATGATATCATGATTCCTATGTTAGCCTATAAATATAGCACTCAGGTGCACGAGAAAGGGAAAGGAAGGAAATAGAACAGTTAGTCATTAGGAGTTTTGAGTCTTTTGTCAGTTTTAGTTAGTTTTCAGTTCTTTCCCAAGTGCATGCCCACAGTGTAATGCTTGTAATTGTACAAAACCTTTGTTTGAGTGTGATGTACTTGGGTGCGTACACAATCGACAATAAAGATCAAGATTACCCCATCATTGTAGCATTAACTCAACTTTTACTTGTTATAATTTTTAATTAATTATTTATTGCTATTTTCTTAATTAATATTCTTTTTATTATCATTTACTATTCTTGTTGTTAACACGGAATGAGTATGTCTTAATCACGAACCTTTAAGTTTAACTACGTGGTAACCCAGTAGTGTATTAAGTAGTGCTTCAAGTGATGTGAACTTGGTAATCCTAGAAGTAGTACACGAAGTCCAAGATACGTACGGATGATTAGGGACAGATGCTCATTGCACATAGGCTAGCTTAGATCTTATTTCCTATTGCTTATTAGCTTAATTAATTTATTTCTCATTGTTCTCAGGAGTAGCATAATAGTAGAAACCACATCATACACCTCACTCTAGAATAAACCATACGTGACAAAGCAAATACAAGTCCAAGTGGGAAGACAGTGAACTACAATCAACATATAACTATCTAGGTGCCACAACTAGTCCATCCGTGAAGTTTGACCGAATCACGCATACATGATTGTATTCAAATGGTCGAGCATAGGGGTACCTCATCGCTCATCATTAGCACCATTGCCAGGGACGGTGCTAGTTATCTAGATTAGTTATGTCATACAAGGTCACTGTAACAAGGCATTAATGATATATCTTTCAGACAAAGAAGTTAAATTCAATTAAGTTACACACAATTCACGACAATGTCTCTCTCACAAGACAATGATAATGCAACATCTAGCAAGGCAATTCATTGGGGAACAAAAAAAATTTATGACGAAGAAGAAATTTGGAGTACTCAATCTTATGCAGGAGTTACATATGTTCATAGACATCCCAACGATACTTAAGGACTCTTGTCATCAAACTCAAACACCTCTAGTGAGGATGGGACATCTCCTAGAATGAGGAGGCACGTAAGGCCTAGGACCTTCTCAATGGTTAGCAAAAACACATCAGGGGATGATTGGGAGACTTATAGAAGTCATGACAAGTCTTCCAGTTCTCTCTCTTCCTCTACTCTTTCAACATCAAGTCATGACATGGATGGCTATTCCTCAAGGGGTTGGCATAGAAATAAAAATCAAACCCATGGGCAAAATCAGGAACACCAACATGAACATAGACAACATCGTCCCAAGTCATGAACTCACAAGCTATTTAGTGATGATGAACACCTACTGGCCATTAAGAGCCTAATACATATAATAGAGGCTATTCAAATATCCTACAGGCATCACAAGGAAAGTTTTCTACCCAAGCTTGATTTAAATAACTTTTCCAAGTTCTCAAGAGGCTATGATTTAGATTCACAACATCATTTACAAGCCTTCTATGATGCCTGTGCATGAAACAACATTAATAATGGGTGGCAAAGACTTAAGCTCTTTCCTATGACACTTGTTGACTGAGCAAAAGTATGGTATAGGTCTTTAAAACCAAAATCACTTCACCGTTGGCCAACAATGGTGGAACTCTTTAATGAAAGATATCAAACCTGTGCAAGAGTGTCATCCTTGAGGAGACAAATCCAAGAGTGGAATCAAGGGCAACATGAACCCTTGGACATGGCCTTAGAAAGATATTACTCTTTGTTAAACAAATGCCCAGGCCATGGATTCTCTGAGGAAAGGCTAATGTGTCACATCATGGATGGGCTTTGTAATGAAACGAGGGAGATCCTAGGAATGTATGCCCCAGGTCAACTATATGAACTACGAACCCATCAATTTCAAGAGCTTATTAAGCAGGTAGTAAAAGAAGAAGGAGAAATAGCCAAATGGGAGAATATTGAAAAATCTCAACAAGACCAAACTCTTAAAGTAACGAAGGTCCATAATCATGAATAGGAGAAACCAACTCACCTTGAGGAGGTGGAACCATACCCATCTTTGCCAATACTAAAATCACTAGATGAAATTGAGGTAAAAATCAATAAGATGACGAAGTGGGTATATGAAAAATGTGGAGAATATGCAAATATTATTAGAGGGAAAACCACGCAAGATAACCCTGACAACCAGAACAAATAGAGGATACCAAACCTAGAAATAGGACAAAACACCATTTGACAATCGAAAAGAATGATTGAAGAAAATAAGGATAGGGGCTCAACTGCAAATCATAAGTATCAATGTGATGTTTTCCTGTACAATCACCCCAAAGGACAATGCTCAATCTTGTCACATCTACATGAGCATTGGAGAAGAATATTACATGTAGATTTCATACAAAAATACCATGTTCAACCACAGTGGCAAAACCCCCAGTCATGGGGGAGGCCATCGCCAAATTGGCCACATCCTTCATACCACCTAAAACTAAGTGCTTACTATGTTCAATACCCTATTTCTCCAACTGGATCAACATCCTCTACTTCACCTCATCATTATCATTCTCCTAAGTATCATCAACCCATGTACTCTCCCATAGGATCACAACCTCATGTTCCTTACACTTCTCCTTACCCTCAATATTCTCATCCTTCACCTCCTTCTACATCACTACCAGTAGTATCGAAAGGATTGGCACTGCAACACCAACCAATGAACATTACTTGTGCTGCTACCATTAACAATAGTGTGAGTCCTCCACAATGTTGGAAGCATCCTTTCTTTAGACATGGCTGTAGAAAGAGAAAACACGGCTCTGGAACCACTACATCCTCTAACTTGACACAAGCCCAACATGGTGATGCACCTTCCTCTTTAAACTCAACGCCTCTTGTTACCTTATCCAGGCCACCAATCAACACTCCAACAACCATGTGGCCCAATGAATATAACAATGTAGGAAGACATATCGATCCTTGCATACCGTCTTATGGTCACAGGTGCCATAGTGAGTCAAATTCTTATCACATGACCACATCTTATAATCTATCCCACTATGCCTACTTTAATCAAGTGTGTGAACACAAATTGGGTATGTTCCTTCCACTACACCAAAAGACACCCAGTGGTTTGGATATGATTGAACCCCAATATTTTCAACATGCATGGATCCTAACTTTCCATTTATTAATTCTTGCCATGATCAAAGGTTTAGTCATGGGGGATATCCCCCATTTTAATAAGCAAAATTAGTAAATGTTTTTCCTTTTCTTTGGTTTTACAAATTTATTTTTTTTTGTTTTTCAATTTTTTGTTTTCTAATTTTTTGTTTTTCAATTTGTCATTTTATCATTTTATGGGTAATCTCATCTGTGAATAAAATACTCATGTAACCAATTGGTTGAGGTGTTGTTCTATGTTATCAAGTCACAAGTGACTAATCATTTGGACAGTGAGCCCAAAAAATCCATCCACCCATTCTGTTAATAATAGGTTCTTACTTTGGGTACAATGATATTCTTGTTATCATCAAAACATAAAATAACTTTGTACTCATTATGCCCAGAGCGAAGAGTGACAAACTAAGAGGGCTAGGCAAGGGTGTGACATCAAGGGAACTTGTGGATTCTCTTTGGTGACATCTGTATGTGCTATCATGTAGCTTGGTTGTACTAAGATCTTTTTAGATCTAATGAAAAATGGGAGTAAGATTTGTAATAAAGGCACTCAATAAAGGAACTCAATGTTGTTCTAGGGGGATCCCACTAGAAAGACATGCATCCATGCCTGAAGGTTGGTGGCTTCCCTGGATCACCTTTGGGCAAGACAAAGTGCAAAAAGTGGCCAGAAGAAGAAAAGAAAACTAAGAAATGAAACAAAAAAGGAAAGCCCAAGAAAAAATGTCGTAGATAAATTTGAATCACTCTTCCCTTGTGCAAAACACCAAGTGATCGTACACCTTAGTGTCATGATGCTCTTATGGTTGTCTATCATTGGAATGAAATAATGTAATGTCACTGATCAAAGGTATGGACTTGGTTTTGATCTTGGAGCGAAAGGCTAATGGTACTTTAATCATGCACGACACTTAGGATTCATTATGCCCAAGGTAGTTTACCTCACATACTAATCTCTGCAATGCTTTCTGTAATTCACCTCATCTCACTGAACAAGTATTTCTAACTTGTGTCTTTTGTGGCATAGAATTTGTACCTCATAGTGGTGGTATTTAACATGTGTATGTTTTGTTGCATAGGTGCCAATTAAATATAACCCTTCTAGTGCCTACGGACATTTCAAGGTGTGGTTATGCAAGGGCATGATAGGTTGGAACCTACTTTGGGGAGAACCCACTTGCGTGACTTTTGTAATTTATACTTGTTGCACACCACCACATCATTTTATTCCCTTCGAGTATTACATTGTCAAATCTATTCTTTCCTTTATCATTATTTCAACCAAATGTTCCTTAGAACCACTACATGTCCTTATTCCTCACCCTTTTCAAAGAACTTCATTGTATAACTCCACTTCATTACACTTTTGATGCCTTAATTTCCACTCAACATTATCCCAGACCTTGCCAATCTACCTCAAATCCTTCATTTTTGACCCTAAAAACTCAAAAAATCATCAATTTTACTAAGTACCCTATTTTTCATAGAACGCGATATCGAGTACCTAGTATTGGGTCTAATGCAATATTAGGTATGCGCTATTGCGTGCACGATATCACATCTATAAAAACTATCTATATGGGGCCCCCATGCACTCAAATGTTATTTTCAATAGTTTACGTAGGGGGAGTTGTTCAAATTTTCTTCCATAATTCTTAGTGCTTTGAGAGTCTAACATTCACCTATCAATATCTCGCTTGTTAATGCTCCGATTTCCTTTTCGATCGCACCTAATTAAACCTGGAGTGTTTAACTTAGTCATGGGGGAGGGGTACTATAGAATTTTTGCATAACTTTTTTAAAATTTGCTATTGCTCGAAGGATATCATAGGGGTAAGTACTATTAGAAAATGTTAAAAACTCATGCCAGACTAATTTTCTTCTTTCACCCAAATCACTTAAATTATTATTAGAGTCACCTGAGCAAATCAGGCTCGATATTAAAAATTTTAGGGGAACTTCCTTGAAAAATTTCTAACTCTAAAATCACACTAAGCAAAGAATTCAACATTTATTAAAGGCAATGAGTAAGGTATGAGATAATTGAACTTCTTTAAATAACCTTACTAACAATTCATCTTTGTGTGATTACAAATGGCCCCTAAACAAGGACAACATGGAGGACCTTCTCAAGGTGCAATCAAACGTCCAAAAAGAGGAAAAGGCCAAGGACCTCATGTGGAACATGCAGAATAGGAGGCACAATCGTTCAGCATCCATAAAGAAACCCCTATCACTACACAATACAATCAAGCAAAAGGCGGTGAAGGTAGGACACCCGAACAAGGACAACATCCCACGTTGTCCACAGAATGCATTCAAGCCATTCGGGAAAGGACCACATCCGCTGCAATGATTGTGGAACTTAATTCTGGGCCTTTTATTAAATTCACCCCTGAACCAGTTAAGGATCAACTCAAGGGATCTCCACTATAGCTAATGAGTTATAATTTTTTTTGGCTGCGATACTCATCTATAAATAAGAGGTAGACAAATCTAGTAGGCATTAGTAGTTAGAGTTGTTAAATTTAAGTTTCTTTTGACATCAGTTTCTCTCTCAACCCTTCTCTCCCAGTGTATGCCCGTAGTGTGGTGATTGTAATTGTACGGCATCCTTATTTGAGTGTGACGTACTTGGACACGCACATGACTGGTAATAAAGATCAAGATTACTTCATCATTGCAGCATTCACGTAGTTTAATTATTTATTTAATTGTTATTTACTACTTTATTAGTTAATATCTCTCACCCCTATCTCCTAGTAACGCAGAATGAATACGACTTAATCACGAGCATTCAAGTGTGACTACTTGGTAACCCAGTAGCATACTTAGCCCATGCGCTTGGTAATCCCAGTGGTAGTCATGCACGAGGTCCAAGATGTGTATAGATGACTAAGGAATGGATGCTCATCGCACTTAGGCTAGCTTCGATTCTCTCTCACCCTCTCTCTCTCCTAGCTTAGTTAATATTATTTTCCATTATCTCCAGGAGTAGCATTAGTATAGGGACACATCATGCACCTCACTCTAGACTAAACCATACGTGACAAAGTTAACACTAGTCCATATGGGAAGACAGCGAACTACGATCTAAGAATAACTATCTAGATACCACAACTAGTTTATCTGCAGAGTTCGACCGGATCGTGCGTGAAACACTTGTATTCATATGGTTAAGTGTAGGGGTACCTCGCCACTCATCATTGGCACTGTTGCTGGGAACGATGCTAGTTATCTAGATTAGTTGTATCATACAAGGTCGTTGTATCAGAATTAACGATATATCTCTTAGGAAGAAGAAATAATTACAAAAAGTCACATATAAATTCACACACAATCTCACAACCATGCCTCTCCCACAAGATTACGATAATGCCACATCTAGTGAGGAAATTCATTAGAGAACCAACGAATTATATGACAATGAAGATTGGAGTACACAAACCGAGGTGGGAATTTCTTATAAACATAAACGAAGGCAACATCGTCCCAACACACGAAAGCATAACTTACTATATGATAATGAACCCCTACTGGCCACCACAAGCCTAACGCAAATACAAGAGGTTGTTTGAATATACCATAGGCATTGTAAAGAGAGCCGCCTACCCAGGCTTAATTCAAACAACTTTCCCAATTTTTCAGGAGGCTATGACTTAGATCCGTAACAACATTTACAAGCCTTCTATGATGCCTGCACACGGAACAACATTGATAACAGTTGGCAAAAACTCAAGCTCTTTCCTATGACACTCGTTGGCCAATCAAAAGTATGGTATTAGTCGTTAAAACCGAATTCAATACAGCATTGTCCAACAATGATAGAACTCTTTTATGAAAGATATCAAACCTACGCAAGAGTGTCAACCTTGAGGAAACAAATCCAAGAGTGGAAATAAGCACAACATTAACCCTTGGACATGGCCTTAGAAAGATATTATGCACTGTTAAACAATTGTCCAAGCCATAAGTTCTCCGAGGAAAGGTTAATGTACCATGTCATTGATGGGCTTCGTGATGAAACAAGAGAGACCCTAGGGATGTATGCCCATGGTCAACTATATGAACTATGAACCCATCAATTCCAATAGCTTATTAAGTGGGTAGCAAAAGAAGAAGCAAAAATAGCTAGATGGGAGAGTGTTAAAAAACATCAACAGGACTAAGGTCTCAACTTAACATATGTCCATAATCACAAAAAGGAGAAATCAACCTATCTCAAGGAGGAAGAACCATCTTTGCCAGTACAACAAATCATTAGAGGAAGTCAAGGCAAAGATCAATAATATGTTGGAAGGGACGCATAAAAAGTATGGAGAATATATTGATATTATTGGAGATAGAGTTTTGACAACCCGAGAAGTAGGACAAAGTATCATTAGATAATCAGAAAGAAGGGATGAGAAAAATAAGAGCTCAACTACCAATCATACATATGAATGCAACATCTTCCTGTACGATCACCCCAAGGGCCAATGCCCAATTTTGTTACATTTATATGAGCATTGGGGAAACATGTTACACCCAAATTTTGTACAAATATACTATGTTCGATCACAGTGGCAACAATCCCAGTCATGGGGGAAGCCATCCCTAAATGAGAGACACCCTTCATATCATCTGAATCCAAATGCTTATCTAGTCCAACATCCTATTTTTCCAACTAGGACAACATACTCTATCTCGCCGCATTATCATTCTCCTTGGTACTATCAGCCCATGTCCTTAGCACAACCACCACCTTGTGTACCTTACACTTCTCCTAATTTTCAACGTTCTCATCCTTTCCCTCCTTCTACATTGCCACCAACTATTCCTAAAGTATCTGCATCACAACAACAACCCACGAACGTTACTTGTGATACTATTGCCAATAGTAGTGAGAGACCTCCTCAACATCAAAGACGTCCCTTCTTTAGACATGACCATAGGAAGGGACAACACAGTTCTGAGGCCACTACATTCTCCAACTCGGCACAAGTCCAACACTGTGGTGCATCCTTCTCTTCGAACCCAATGCCTCATGTTACTTCATCAGGGCCACCAATTAACACGCCAACAATCATATGGCCCAATGAATATAGCCATGGAGAGCGACATCCTGATCCTTGCATACCATCTTACGGTCCCAAGTATCATAGTGGGTCAACTCTTTACCAAGGAACCACATCTTATAAATTGCCCCACTACGCTTACTATAATCAAGTGTGTAAACCCCAATGAGGTAAGTATGATCGAGTTTCAATGTTTCCAAAATGCAAGGATCCTCATCTTTCATTTATTAATCCTTGCCATGTCCAACCGTTTAGTTATGGGGGATATCCCTCATTCTAATAACAAATAGGATTAATAAATATTTTTCATTTTCGTTAATTTTACAATTTTTTGTTTGCCAGTTTTTCATTTTTCAATTTTTTGTTTTATCTTTTTGTCTTTTTATCTTTTTATAAGTAATCTCATCTATGAATAAAACACTCATGTGGCTCATCAATTGAGGTGTGTTCTATGTTATCGAGTCTCGAGTGATCAATTATTTGGACAGTGAGCCCATTACACCCACTCATCCATTCTACAAATAAGAGGTTCTATTCGCGGGTACAGTGATATTCTTGACATTCTTGAAACTTAAAATTAATTTTGTGTTCATTGTACCCAAAATGAAAAAGGATGGATCAAGAGGAAATGATTAAGGTGTGACATCAAGGGGACTTGCGGATTCTCTTTGGTGACGTCTGTGAGAGTTATCATGAAACGTGGTTGTACTAAGATCCTTGTAGATCTAACGCAAAATGGGAGTAAGAGTAATCAAATAGCACTCAAAAATCCAATGCAGTTCTAAGGGGTCCCACTGGAAAGACATGCACCCATGCCTGAAGGTTGGCGACTTCTCTGGATTCAACAATCGAATAAAAAAAGAAAAAAAAAGAGAAAGGAAGTGCCACAAAGCAAAAATCACTCCTCCCTTAAACAAAATCCCAAGTGATCGTACGCCTTGTGGTTTTGGTACTCTCATAGTTGCTCATCATGAGATGAAACAATGTGATGTCACTAATCAAAGGAATGGACTTGGTCCTGATCTTGGAACGACGAGTTAATGACATATTAATCATGCTTTACACATAGAATTCATTGTGCCCTGGGTCAGTTACCTCATGTTGCAATCTCTACAATCCCTTCTATAGTCCGTCTCATCTCGTTATTCATGTAATTGTAGCTCGTGTCTCATATAGTGTAGAATTCTTATCTCATACCGGTGATACTTACATGTGTGTGTTTTGTGGGACGAGTGTGGATTATATTTAACCCTTCGAATACCCACTAACACTTTTCAGTGTGGTTACGCAAGGGCATTATAAGTTGGAACCTGCTTTGGGGAGGACCCACTTGCGTAATTTTTGTAATTTTCACTCATAACCCATCTTCCACATACCATCTATTACCCTCAGTGTATTTTCAACAACATTCTTTCCCTTATCACTATCCCTCCAAATTCCAACGTTCCTATGAACCATCACATGGCCTTTTTCTCTCCCGTACCACCCGAAGCCTTTAGCGATCAATTCCACCCACATATCATCATTTGTGCCTTCAAAACTAACTAAATTACCCTAGAACCTTTTAACACTTGCCCACATGTCCTTAATTTACATTGTTAATTTCAAAAAAATCTTAAAAATTCGGTATATTGTATGTGCCTTAAATATTGATAGGTCGTGATATCATGTACGCGATATCACATCACATAAACCTTTAAATACGTGACCCCCCCCCCCCCCCCCCCCCCCCCCCCCCCCCCNTACCATCATTTTCAACTATTCACGCAGGGGAGTTTTTCAAATTTCTCTCTACAACTTGCAATTATGTTTCCCTTACTTTCATACCTATATCTCACTCACTGGTCCTCTGATTTTCATTTCGTCTGAACCTACTTAAACTCGGAGTGTTCAGCTTAGTCGTGGGGAAGGGGCACACGTCGAAGAGTGCATAAATTTTTTGAAATTTTTCATTTCCTGAAGGACATTATTAAGGGTAATTAGTTATAACATTAAGGATAATTGTGCCAAAAATAATTTCATTCCCTTAGTTATACTAGGAAACTAGAATGGGAGACCACTTAAGAAAAAAGGACTCACTATTATAATCTTTCGGGAAACATCACACAGAGATAAAATAAATTCATTAAGGCAAGTAGTAAATTATAACTTAACTTCAAAAACAACCTTACTAACAATTAGCCCCGTGTGATTGCAAATGGCCCCGAAACATGGACAACAGAAAGGTCCTGCTCAAGGTGGGAGCAAACGACCTAGGAGAGGTGAAGGACAAGTTCCTACCAAACAACATGTAGAGCAGGAGGAACAATCATTTAGCATTTACCAAGAAGACCCTGCTACTGTACAATCAAGGCAAGTAGAAGGAGGAGTTGCTGCAGCGCCTGAATAGGGGCAACATCTCACGTTGTCCCAAGATTGTGTTCAGGCTATCCATGAAAGGTCCACATTCACTACGGTTATTGTGGAATTAAATTTTGAACCATTCATAGAGTTTGCTCCTAAGGCTATTAGGGACCACCTCAAAGGGTCTTCCTTATGGCCTATCCTCTCTGAAAGTGGTGCCTGGTACCTAGGGAAAACGTACCAATTTTGGCACAGTAGAGAACAAGGCACCACAATTAACATTTGTGCTGTGACAATCGATTTCTCTATTCAGGCCATTTCAGAAGTATTAAACCTTCCGAATACAGGGCCAAAGGTTGCTCAGTTATCTACCCATTTAGACCCTAATGCATGATGAGTTTGGTTGGAAAGGGAATATGGCAAGAATCAGATGTTTGGAGAGTTGACAACGGAAGAGAGGATCTATTTCAAAATAAGAACTTATCACCTCTTCCACACAAAGGGCTTAAAAATAATTTCAACATATGCAGCAAGGGGATGCGCAGTATTGATGGGAAAGGTTAATGTTAACCTGCCTCATCTATACTTTACAAAGATCCTGAGGCAGTTTCAAAAACGGAACACAGGGAAAATGGCGTTACCCTTCCCTTGCCTTATCAGAAAGTTGTGCCAACATGCTGGTATCAGAGGATACACTAATGATGTCCTCCAAAAAGCCCAAAATGCTTCATATGTTGAATTGCTAAAGCCACCAGCCCTAAGGAAAATCACTGGTGAGACACTGGGACTAGAACAAGAAAAAGAATAGACAACAAGGCCAACTGCAACTCAACTTGCAGGACCCAGCCAACTTCCAAATACAAGACCCAACCAACAACAACAAGCAGGGCCTAGCACGAGCTAAGATCAACCACTACCGCCGTAAGATTACAGACCGTCGATGAGCCATCTCAGGGCCATCGCTGAGATGGTCAATTGGGAAAGTCGTGACGATGCAGATCTCTTCCGCATCATCAACGATGCCATGTTGCCCACAGTTTTCTTGGATCATGCAAGGGGTGAAGTTTCCATTCATACAGGAGGAGGGGAGAGCACTTGATCACAACAGATCTTAGGGAACGTTGCATCATTTCAAGTGCAATTAGAAACTGGTGAAGGGGCCACAGTGCTAGTCATGCAACACTAGGATGCAGTGGGAGCCACAGAAGTGGTTGCAAACCACATTAAAGAATCATTCAATGTACCTGTTGTGCCACCGGCAAATCTCACAGAAGCACGGGATGCTCAAACTTTGGCCAAAACCTCAATGACTCCTACGGAACATGAGGATGAATTTGATCGATTACTATAAACAGGACAAGTAATGACGTCCCTATTTGACATCCCTCAAGATGTGATGGAAATTCAATCAGACCTCATTTCCACCAAAGGAAAGCTGGTCTTAACAGAGATGAGAGCCGAGCACACTGAAGCAAACGTGCAAAAATTGCAACAAAGGCTCATAGCCCTACAAGCAGCACAGAGAAACCCTTTGCAATTTGTTCCCACAAACCAACTGGACAGTTTCAAAACTGAGCAACTGACCAAACTACTAATGGAGAATAAGAAGGTGGCAAAAGAAAAAGAGAAGGTTATTTGGGATGCCTCTATAGCACAAGCACAAACTTTTGTGCATACCAAGGCACTCAAGGCCTTACAAGAGGAAAACAAGCAACTTGTTGCTGACAACCTTCGATTGACCTCTGTGCAAAAGCAAAAGAATGTTCTCAAAGAACATTTTCATTAGTTGCAACAATAATTCATCCAGGTCAACCAAGACATGAACCACTTAGCCAAGAAAAATTGAACCCTCTCAATGGAGGAGGTATGCGCCATCCGCCAAAAGATGACTATCAAAATAAGCGCATGGAAAAATGAGGCTAAACAACATGAAAAGCTAAAGGAGCACTTCCAGGACCAAGTGGGGATGTATAAGAAGATCATTGAGAAAGAGATCTATATGGCCAAGGCCCACATCAACGCTATTAGTGCTCAACACACTAACTAGCGGACCATATTGGACACATATGCATGTGCCCACCAGGCAAAAGTTAAGAACTGGGACCTACAAATCCAAGACCTTACAAAATACATGGAGTTGGCAAACCTACGACATGCCAACCTTGCTATGTTAACAGCAGGATGCCTGAGAATAGAGCTGAAGCAACAGGTAGCCACCACCTACAGCAAATATGAAACAGAATTTGCAAAATGCAAGAAGATATTGCAAAAACTAGAGATTGCAAATTCTAAACTTGAGGTGGTTAAAGTAAGCTACCAGGGATAAAAAGGTGTCATAACAAATTTGGCTCGATGGCTTGCAGATTTCCAAGAATATAGAGACAAAGCCAGAGCCTACGAGGAGGAATGACGGGTGTTTGTGGCTTGGTATGTCAAGGTAAATAAAATGTTTCCGCAACTACCCTACCCATGGGAGGTGTCGACTCCATCAAACATTGGAACATTAGCATGGATGGTACAGGATCCCTAGATAGAAGAGGAGAAACTCCAGGCCATACTTCAACACCATCAAGTCCCAAGACCTGGAGCATAAGACAAGGGAAAGGCACCCATCGAGGAGCCACTGCCACCAAGAACTACATGAGTTCCATAAATTTTTTAGTTGTAGGATTTTCTTTAGCATTCTTTGTGTTGTGTCTCAATTTTGTTCTGATTCCACACTACGGCATGAACCCATTCTCACTATTCAATAATCTCATACCTATCCACTGTGTAATCAACAAAGCTTGTTCTCACTATAACTCAAGGATGAGTTTTCATTCAGTCATGGGGGTATGATGAGTTATCACTTTTATTGGCCGTGATATCATGTACACGATATCGCAGCCTAGACGCGATATCATAACCTACCTCCTCATCTATAAATAAGAGGTAGATAGATCTGGTAGGCATTAGTGGTTAGAGTTATTAAATTTAAGTTTCTTTTTACATCAGTTTCTCTCTAAACCCTTCTCTCCCAATGTATGCCCACAATGTGGTGATTGTAATTGTACGGCATCCTTATTCAAGTGTGATGTACTTGGACACGCACATGACCAGTAATAAAGATCAAGATTACTTCATCATTGCAGCATTCACTTAGTTTAATTATTTATTTAATTTTTATTTACTACTTTCTTAGTTAATATCTCTCACCCCTATCTCCTAGTAACGCAGAATGAATACGACTTAATCACAAGCATTCAAGTGTGACCACTTGATAACCCAGTAGCATACTTAGCCCATGTGCTTGGTAATCCCAGTGGTAGTCGTGCACGAGGTCCAAGATGTGTACAGATGATTAAGGAACAGATGCTCATCGTACTTAGGCTAGCTTAGATTCTCTCTCACCCTCTCTCTCTCATAGCTTAGTTAATATTATTTTCCATTATCTCCAGGAGTAGCATTAGTATAGGAACACATCATACATCTCACTCTGGATTAAACCATACGTGACAAAGTTAACACTAGTCTAGATGGGAAGATAGTGAACTACGATCTAAGAATAATTGTCTAGATACCACAGCTAGTCTGTCTACGGAGTTCAACCAGATCGTGCGTGAAACGCTCGTATTCATATGGTTGAGTGTAGGGGTACCTCGCCACTCATCAATAGCCTATCCTCTCATAAAGTTGAGAATGGTATTTGGCATATCAACATTAGAAATTTTAAATTTTAAATTTTAATTTTAAATTTTAAATTTTAAATTTTAAATATTTGATCTCGTGCGTCAAGGAAAAGAAAGGGGAGGCTGAGAGAAATACTGCAGAAACTGTAAAACAGAAACACTGTTAAACAGAAAGTAATAGAAAGCTCAAAGCATTGCACAACGTCTGTTGTGACACAAAACGTTTTCGGGGACTTGCACCCCTCATCAGTGTGTTTAGGCAATGCGGCCAAGCAGCCGAAGCTGCAAAGGCAAGGGAATGAGCATGCCAGTACATTAGAAATTTTAAATTTTAATTTTAATTTTAAATTTTAAATTTTATTTTTTAATTTTTAATTTTTAATTTTAGAAATTTTAGAGATTTGATCTCGTGCGTCAAGGAAAAGAACGGGGAGGCTGAGAGAAATACTGCAGAAACTGTAAAACAGAAACACTGTTAAACATAAAGTAATAGAAAGCTCAAAGCATTGCACAACGTCTGTTGTGACACAAAACGTTTTCGAGGACTTGCACCCCTCATCAGTGTTTTTAAAATTTTTAAGGTACTTAAAAATTTTCAATTTTAAATTTTAAAGATTTGATCTCGTGCGTCAAGGAAAAGAATGGGGAGGCTGAGAGAAATACTGCAGAAACTGTAAAACAGAAACATTGTTAAATAGAAAGTAATAGAAAGCTCAAAGCATTGCACAACGTCTGTTGTGACACAAAACGTTTTCGGGGACTTGCACCCCTCATCAGTGTGTTTAGGCAATGCAGCCAGGCAGCCGAAGCTGCAAAGGCAAAGGAATGAGCATGCCAGTACATGTATAAATAGTGTCCCAGCTTCAAAAATTTAAACTCCCGCTCATAAAATTTAAGCGAGCCCCATTCGTCAAAGGCGAAATGGGGTGGGACGATGTACTGACAAAACTATTACAAACAGTATTTCAAAGGCGAACATGAAACATTCAACAAAACGGATCTACAAGGTAGAGCTGAAGGGTGTAAGGGAAAAGGAGAATCCTTAAATTTTAAGCCTTTGATGAATGGGGCCCACTTAAATTTTATGAGCAGGAGTTTAAATTTTTGAAGCTGGGACACTATTTATACATGTACTGGCATGCTCATTCCCTTGCCTTTGCAGCTTTAGCTGCCTGGCCGCATTGCCTAAACACACTGATGAGGGGTGCAAGTCCCCGAAAACGTTTTGTGTCACAACAGACGTTGTGCAATGCTTTGAGCTTTCTATTACTTTCTGTTTAACAGTGTTTCTATTTTACAGTTTCTGCAGTATTTCTCTCAGCCTCCCCATTCTTTTCCTTGACGCACGAGATCAAATCTTTAAAATTTAAAATTTAAAATTAAAATTAAAATTTAAAATTTTGGCATAATAAAGAGGAAGGAACCATCATCAACATTGGTGGAGTTTCAGTTGATTTCTCCACAAATGCCATTGCAGAAGTTCTAAATCTTCCAAATACAGGGCCTAAAGTTGTTCATTTGTCCACCGACTCCAATGCAGATGCAAGAAAGGTATGGTTAAAAAGGGCATATGGCAAAGAAGACAAAACATATGGAGAACTAACCCTCGAAGAGAGAATCTACTTAAAAATTGGCACCTATCATATTTTCCCAACAAAGGGGTTAAATAGGATTTCTACCTATGCAGCCAAAGGAAGTGCAATCTTGATGGGCAAGGTTGAGGTCAATTTGTGTCATTTGTATTTAATAGAGATATTGAGGTGGTTTGAAGAATGGAAGACAAGAAAGTTCACACTCCCCTTTCCATGTCTAATCAGGAAGCTATGTCGACATGCTGAAATTCTAGGATACACTAATGACATCCCCAGAAAAGCTTAAAATGCTTCATATGCCAAATTAATGAAGCCACTATCACCAAGAAAAGATGCTGGTGAGACACTGGAGCCTAAACAAGAACAAACGGATGGGCCCACTGCACCTCAAACAGTAAAGCCTACCCAACTTCTAGACACAAGGCTTAGCCAACAACAAGAAGAAGGGCCCAACACGTAGCCCACAGGCTAGTAGGACCAACAACCACCACCACTACCACAAGATTACCAACCATCGAAGAGCCATTTTAGGGCCATCGCGGAAACAGTTAGTTGGGAAAGTAGGGATGAGACCAACCTCTTCAAGGTGATCAATGATGTCATATTGTCCACCATATCAATCGATCATGCAAGGGACGAGGTCTCAATAGAAATAGAAGGAGGGGAATTGCATTGGTCATAATAGATCTTGGGAAATGTTGCATCATTCCAAGTACAATTGGAAACTAGTGAAGGTGCCATAGTGGTAGTCATGCAACACCAAGATGTAGCTAGAGCAGCAGAGGTGGTTGCAGATCACATCAAAGAATCATTTAACATTCCTATTGTGCCACCAGTAGATTTCACAGGAGCATGTGATGTTCAAGTTCTGGCTAGTACCTCAATGACTCCTACAAAACATGAGGATGTTCTAGATCACTTATTACAAATAAGACAAGTAATGACATCCTTGTTTGACATCCCCTAGGATGTTACAACAGCACAATCAGACCTCATTTCCATTAACAGAAATCTAGTCATGGCTAAGGTTAGGGATGAACATGTAGAAGATGAGTTGAGGAGACTCTAAGAAAAGTTCGTTGCCCTACAAGTTGAACAGTGGGATCCATCCCAACTTGTTCCAGCCAATCAGCTAGAATCATTTAGGATAGAGCAGCTAAATAAATTATTAGTGAAGAATAAAATGGTGGCAGTGGAAAAGGAGAAGGCTGATTGGGATGCTTCAAAAGCATAAGCTCAGACATATCACATGCAAAAGCACTCAAGGCCTTACAAGAAAAAAATAAACTCCTTGCTGCCAAAAATCTTTAGTTGACAATAGTTGAAAATCAAAAGAATGTTCTCAAGGAAAGTTTCCAGCAAATGCAAGAACAACTAACCAGAGTCAACCAAGACACAAGTTGCTTAGCTAGAGAGAATCGAACCCTCTCAATGGAGGAGGTATGCATCATTCGGCAAAAGATGACCATTGAAATAAGCGCATGACAAAATGAGGCTAAGCGACATGAAAAATTGAAGGAACATTTCCAAGATCAGGTGGGGATGTATAAAGATATCATCGAAAAAGAAATCTGTATGGCTAAGGATCACATTAACTCTTTAAGAGCTCAACACACTAACTAGAAAGCCATACTGGACACTTATGCCTTCACCCACTAGGCAAAATTAAAAAGTCAAGACCTACAAATCTAGAATCTGATAGAATACATAGAGTTGGCAAATTTGTGGTGTGCCAACTTGGCCATGTTAATAGCAGGGTGCCCGAGGACTGAGTTAGAGAAGTAGGTAGCTACCACCCATGCCAAATATGAGACAGAGTTTGCTAAACACATGAAGACATTGTAGAGACTGGAGGTAGCAAACTCTGAACTAGAGGTAGTAAAAGCTAGCTACCAAGGCCAAAAGGACATAGTAGTAGAATTGGCTCAACAGCTTATAGATTATCAAGAATTCAAAGACAAAGCTAGAGCCTACAAGGAGGAACAATGGCTATTTGTAGCATGGTATGTCAAAGCTAATCAGATGTTTCTGCAACTATCATGTCCATGGAAGGTGCTGACTCCATTAAACATTGGAACATTAGCATGGACGGCACATGATCCTTGGACAAAGGAGGAAAAACTTCAAGCACTCCTTCAAAAGTATCCATTTCAAAAGCCTAGAGCACAAGATAAAGGAAAAAAGCCCATGGAGGAACCACCACCACCAGGAGCCACATGAGTTCCAAAAAAAATTTGTATTTTGTGTTGGTGTCCAGATTTTTGTTTTGTCTAGTCCCATACTATGTCATGAAATAATCCATAGTCATTCAATAATCCCATACCTATCCAATGTGTAATCAAATAAACATGTTCCTCATTTTGTTTGTCTCGAGGATGAGTTTTTATTCAGTTGTGAGGGTATGATGAATCATGGTTTTCCAGGCCCCGATATCAGGTACATGATATCGAGTATGCAATATCACAACTTGGATATGATATTGTATACATGATATCATGATTCCTGTCTTAGCCTATAAATATAGCACTCAGGCACACGAGGAAGGGAGAAAGGAAATAGAATAGTTAGTCATTAAAAGGTTTGAGTCTTTTGTCAGTTTTAGTTAGTTTTCAATTCTTTCCCAAGTGCATGCCCATAGTGTGATGCTTGTAATTGTATGGAACTTTTGTTCAAGTGTGACGTACTTGGACATGCACACAATCAGCAATAAAGATTGAGATTACCCCATCATTGTAGCATTCACTCAGCTTTTACTATTCTTGTTATTAACACGGAATGAGTACATCTTAATCATGAACCTTTAAGTGTAACTACGTGGTAACCCAGTAGCGTATCAAGTAGTGCTTCAAGTGATGTGCGCTTGGTAATCCCATAAGTAGTACACAAAGTCCAAGATGCGTATGGATGATTAGGGACGAATTCTCATCACACTTAGGCTAACTTAGATCTTATTTCCTATTGCTTATTAGCTTAATTAAGTTATTCCTCATTGTCCTTAGGAGTAGCATAGTAGTAGAAACCACATCATACACCTCACTCTGGACTAAACCATACGTGACAAAGCAAATAGTAGTCTAGGTGGGAAGATAGTGAATTACGATCAATGTATAACTGTCTAGGTGCCACAACTAGTTCATCCACAGAGTTTGACCAGATCGCATGTACATGCTCATATTCGAATGGTTGAGCATAAGGGTACCTCACCGCTCATCAAAGTGCAACTCTAAGAGGACAAGGAAAACTAAGCAAAGCAAACATGTTGTCACATTATAATGTATATGGCCACAAACAATGATGAATGAAAACAAGCTACCAAGGTCACCAGTGTTGTTAGTTTAAGGTCATCGTAGGCCATGTTTCTAGTTTAAGACCATGATGCACCTTGTTGCTAGTTTAAGGCCTTGGCAAGTCATGTTGCCAATTTAAGATCTTGGCAAGCCACAATGTCAATCTAAGGCCTTAGCAAGCCATAGTGCTACTTTAAGACCTTAGCAAGCCATGGAAAGTAGGTTGACTTGTTGATTATTATCAACTACATGTAGTGTGGCTTTAGATAGAAATGATTGACCTAATAAGCCAACTCATTCCCATCCATGTCTGCTATTTGGTAAGCCCCATTTTTGTAGGCCTTAGTGATAAGAAAAGGCCCTTCTAAATTGGCTAAGAATTTCTCCACATGCTCATAGATGGCTTTGAGATCCAAGTCCTCTTTCTTGATCTTATGCTTGCCCAGGTTATTGTGGTGTTGTTATTTCTACCTCTCCTGGTATCACTCGATGTGAGCAAGCGTTCACACTTACTACTCCTCCACCAAGTCTAGGTCCATGATACAGAACTCCTTGTTCTATTTGTCATTGATGAAGTTTGATAAAGCTACTCAAAGTAATGGTACCTACAATTGAAGAGAAAAATGACTTCAGAATCATAAACAAGGCTATATGGGGTTACACCTATTGTAGTTTAGTATGTTGCTTTATAAGCCCAAACTGCATGGACAAGCCACTCATGCCACTTGTGTTTATCATTGTTTAGCATTTTCTTGAGCAAGTTTATGATGTATTTATTGCTTTCTTTAACTTATCCATTGGCCTGAAGGTAGCATGGTGATGAGAAGGAATGCTTAATGCCTAGGTCATGACAAAATATTTTTGTTTCATGGCTACTAAACTGTGGTCCATTGTCTATAAAAATGGTCATAGGTATGCTGAAATGGGCCACTATGTTGTCCAAAATGAATCTACAAACTTCTTCAGATGTATTCTTCCTTAAGGAAATAGCCTCAACCCACTTAGTAAAGTATTCAGTTGCAATGATGATGAAGCTATGCCCAATGGAAGACTTGAGCATTATAAATTTGATGATATCTAACCCCCATTGTTGAAATGGCCAAGTGATCTGAGTAGTATGTAACTTAGTCGGTGGTATGTGTATAAGGTTGTTATGCCATTGGCATGTATCACAAGTTTTGACCTTTTGTAGATAGTCGTTTTTCATATAGGACTAGTAATAACCTAACCATCTAATTTTAGCAACCATGGTACTAGGTCCTATATGCCCCCCACACACATCCTTGTGAACCTACTCTAGGAATATTTGGGCTTTAATTTTACTCAAGCACTCTAGTAATATGCCATTGTAGGACCATCAACATAATGTGTTATCATCTACTATGACATACTATTTCGATCATTTATGTACAATGTCCTTTTGAGTAATAGTCAAGCCTTGTGAAGGTTAACCATGCATAAGGTAAAACCTAATATCATCATACCACTCCCTTGTAGGAGTAGTACAAACTACAACCACTAAGGTATCTTCAATGTTCTATGTGATGGAAATGGTATAGTCCACAGTTAAGGTGGGTAACTTACTAAACACATATGGCATCACACTGAGGGCTAGCATTGCAATGGCATCAACTATAGCATTTTCATTTCGAGGTATATGTTAGTTATCAACATCTATAAAGTGTCATAGTAGTTGCTTTCCTAGATCACAATAAGGCTACAGATGTTCAACTTTACTAGTGTAAACCTTAATTACCTTATTCACCATAAGTTGTAAATTGCCTTTGATCATTAAGTGCTTGATTCCTAGGTCATAAGCTACCATCATCCCCCTAATCAATCCCTCATACTCCACTATGTTGTTGATGCATGGAAATTCAAAACAATAGGTGAAGGGTCGGATTTCACCAGACGGAAATGTTATGATGGCAACAACACTAGCCCCATGGGCAATTGAAGCTCTGTCAAAGTACATGACTACCTCATAACCCTCAGGCACTTGGCTAACTATGTTACCATGTTCATCTTGAAACTCAAAGTCTATGATTGCATGGTCATCAACAGGTGAAATTGTAAATTGTATAACTATAGCTTGACCTTTCATTGAGGACTAGGAAATGTTATGAAGGTCAAACTCCATTATTATGGCTTTCCATCAAGCTATATAACTACTCTCATAGATGTTGATCGTTATGGCTCTAAGCACATTGTCTTTGCAAATGACATTGACCTAGCTCATAAAGAGATAGTGTCTCCACTTCTTTAATGAGAAGACTAGTGCTAGGCAGTACTTCTCTACTTCAGTGTATCGGGTTTCATGGGCAACTAATGCATGGTTGAGATAGCATACTGGCATCTCTACTCCATCATCACATTTTTTACAGAGTAGAGAGGCAATGGATGTGTCAAAGATAGTAACGTAGATGTAAAAAGGCTTACCCTCTTGCAGAGGATAGACCGTCGGTAGTTGTGCCAACTCTTGCTTAAGATTTTCAAAGGCTTTTTGACATTCAGTCATCCACTCATAGTGAACTCCTTTCTTAAGCAAGTGTTGCATGTATTGTAAGTTATCCATAAGCCTAGGATAAACCTACGAATCAATTATAATCTGTCTTGAAATCCAAAAGTTCCTTAAGGTTAGTTAGTGCTACCAAGTTGGATATGGCCTTACCTTATCAAGATCAACACGTATCCCTGCTTTAGACACTACAAAGTCAAGCATCTTATTGGTCTTAACACCAAAGACATACTTCTTAGGATTAAGCCTAAGCTCATATATAAGGCATCATTTAAGCACAAGATCTAGGTCATTAGCACGATTTCTAGCCACTTTGGACTTAATGGTTATATCATCTATGTAATCATTGAGCAATCCTAGCATGTAATCACTAAAGATATATGTCAGATCTCATTGGTAGGTTGCTCCTACGTTCTTAAAGCTAAAGGGTAAGGTATAACAAAAGGTACCCTAAGGGGTTATGAAGGTTATACTAAGTTGATGTTTTGGGTTGATCCAAATCTAGTTCTATCCTGAGAACTCATCCATAAAGGATAATAAGGCATGTCCAATCGTAGTATCAATAAGTTGGTCAATACTAGGCAAAGGTAAATCATCCTTAATGGTTGCCTTATTTAGATCTCAAAAATCTATGCAAATGTGAATACTCCCATTTTTCTTAGGGACTACCACTATGTTGGATACCCATTCTACATAATCAATAGCCCTGCTGAAACTAGCTTGGTAGAGATTTGTGATTTCATCATGAACTGCTAAGGCCAAAGCAGGTCTAATCTTGAAAACCTTTTGCTTAACTAGTCTAATGCTAGGATCAAGTATGATGTTGTGTTGGACTAAGCATGGATCTAGGCTTGACATATCTTCATATGACCAAGCAAATGTCTTAATGTTATCCTATAGGACCTTGGTGATGTCTTGAGCCTATTAAGGTTCCAATGAGGAACTTAGTTTTAGGATCTTCTCCTCACCACTGTGTGTTGTGATAGGAACCCCAATCAAAGAATCTTTAGTAATGTCACCCACCTCAAGGTTAAGGGTTTTAACCAAGTTTTCAAGGCACTCTAGAGGTTTTTCTATTGAGGCTATGTAATTAATAAGACTCTCAAGCTCGAGATCTAGGTAATTAGGAGCAATACATCGATCAACATCACCGTGAAGCCCACTTAGGCTCAAAGGTAAACTATTTTTCTTCTAGGTGTCCATACTCCAATCATGCTTATCAACCATAAGCACATTAAGTGGTACCTAGGTAACAATGAGTAAATAATGCTTAAAATGATATAAAATACCTTCATAAATATGCAAACACATGTTATTCCAATGTCAATCAAAATGAGAACAAGAACAACCAAGGCTATAAGATGTAGGTGAAGATAAATAAGATAGAATAAGGACCAAATAAAGTTAAGTAAAGGTCGAAATAAGTTGAAACACCGTTAGAATATAGAAAATAGTGTCAAATATGGGAAACAAGGTTGCACTAGACTAGTTTAAGGCCTTGGTAGGCCATGGCTACATGATGTCAAATGATGGTCAAACATGGTCAAACCCCATCACTTAACACTAATCAAAGGCTATAAGGAAGGCAATAGAGACTATAATAGTAAAAACAAAGATAAATGTAATGAAACTGAAGGCTAGATGAGGTCAATTGATGGTAATAAGGGCCAACAATGAAAAATAAGGTCAAAACAAGTCAAAAATTCATGAAACAAGGCCAAATCCATTAGAATGGAATACATATAGTAAAACTTGGACAATACTTGTCAAACAAGGTTAGATTTTGCTAATTTTAGGCCTTAGTGGGCCATGATCCATACTTGCCTAGTAAGTGTGGGATGCTCTCAAAAGAGCATATAAGGCTAAAACCAACCATGAAGCATGATACACAATTGCAAAAGTAAACAAACAACCATTAACAAAATAAGTGGTTACACATTTACTAAAAACTTGTTGCTTGACCTTTGATAGATCAAGGAGCTCCTTTGGCATAATCTTGTGCTCACCATCTCTCTTGTTCAACATGGTGAGCTGCATCCATTTCTGTTGGTCACTTTGTGTCATAGAGTTGATGTTGCTTGCATCATTATTGTTCTCATTGTTGTTGGTGGCCCCAATCTAAGTATCAAGACTTTCTTCTTTAAACTCCACCTCCAAACCTTGGTTGATGTTGACATAGTTAACTGATGATATAGACACATTATCTCCATGAATTCTAATTTCCCCTCCCTCATATGACATGTGAATGTCCTGATGTATAGGAGATGAGACCGCCCGTAGCTTAGCCAACCATGGCCTTCCTAGGTTCAAGTTAAACCCAAGTGTCTCTTCAACTACTAGGAAGTTGAGGGATGTGGGAAATTGCTCACTAGCCACAAAATCCAAGGAGATGAAACCTCTCACTACTACCTAAAGATGGAACCTCTCATTGCTACCTGTGAGCCATCAAATGACTTGAGTGCTGAGGTAGTGGTTTCTTGGACGTTCTTGATTAGACCTAACTTGTTAACAATGGAAAATGGTACCACATTAGTTGTTGCCCCACCATCTATATGAACATGGTGAACCTTGTATTTTCCAACATGTATAGTAATAAGGAGAGAAGCAGATAGCACTTCTTTATGTCAAGAGTCAACCTTCACCTCACTATCACAAAAGTTGAGCATGGGTTAATGCCCATTTTCTCTAACTAAAGCTTGCTCAATGATAGAGTGGATAGACTCTCTATTGATGGGCATGTCTCCACTCACAAGTCATGACTAAGTCATACAAGTTCAGTGACTAAGTCATACAAGTTTGGTTATGTGTTCTTTTGCTTAAGGAATCATTTGGCTTGGTCTATTATTGCAAGGAAGCTCTTCCCCTTAGTGTGTAACCTTTAAACCTTAATGATTCTAACCTCCTCCATCCTTCCTAGAGTCTGTGGCTTAGGCTTCGATCCATGTGCCTTGGGCCCCTTGTCCATGAATGTAGTTGATCTTGGTGTAGGTTGTTTCAAAGCCTTTTTTCATTGGTTACTTTCAGTGGACTTTGTTGTAGGTTTGGCGACAAGTAAATTTAGACATCGTTGTGACAATGGTTTCTTCCTAACCTCTGAGTTGTGGACCACTATAGGTGGCCACGGGTCACAGGTTGTTATAGGCTTACTTATTGAAGGTGAAGGCACCCCAAAAATAAATGGTTCCCTAGGCTTTGGAAGATTAACAACTTGTGGTCTTGGTTGTGAAGCTGAGGCCACTAAAGGTGTGACACGTATGATGAAAGACCTCTTAGGGGCTGGAGGAGGTGGTACCTATATAATGAAAGGCTCTCTAGGCTTTTTGTTTTGGGGTTGCAATATGTTGGCATATTTAGACAATTTAATGGAGCAAGATTTACGATTGAAAGGGGATTCCAAGCCCGAGAAAAGAGATGATCTTTGGAAAGGTATTCTAGAAGTAAATATGATGAACCATTATCTAAGGAGTATAAGACGAAGAGAAAAATAGAACAAAGATGCAAAGTTTCCAAAGTTTATCCTGGTTGGTTATTTTTCGAACAGAAAATTATTGCTGGCATAAAGGAATCCAATTAGAGTCCTTCACGAATGGATTCAAGAACTTTGCTTGAATTACTACTCTCCAAGCAAACTCAAACATGAGGTGACATTATCAAATTGGTAGTGGATATGCACTTATTGGATGAGGAACAAGTTAATATTCTCAATGACATATGCTTCTTTTTCCATGATTTTCCATGAAAACATGTTTAACATGTCGTTGGAGAATAAGCATAGGAAGATCTCCAACAAAGAGGGATGATCTCTAAAGTCAATTCCAAATCCCATGTGCTACATCCCATTTTCCAATATGTCATAACAAAATCAAGGGATTATTGGAGAACATTGCATTCTGCGGAGGAAGCCAGAGAATATATGGAGAAAATTTACACCAAGGTAAATCAAGGGTTGCAGAACCCTTTGGAGGAAATCATTTTTGGAGATGCCAACACTTCTCAAAGGTTGAACATAAATACAAGCTTGTTTGCAATAGTGCACAAGAACTTAAATGTCTTAAAAGTTACCAAGACTCCTAAGAATCTTGCAAGAAAGTAGCACGGATGCATCAGGCTCGTACGCGATCTACATTGCGATGGATATCGCGGCCATGAATGTGATACTCAGTAGTGGAAATCCCAACTACGTGGCTATCCTTCCGTCAGGATTTGCCATTTTACCGGATGACACGTGCTCACAACTTCCAAATTCTGATAAATTCTCATTTGTAATCCGCTCAGTTGGTGGTGCTACTACCATTGAAGGATCTCTACTCACAGTAGTATTCCAGATCTTAGTTGATTTAGCTCCAACAGCAAAGTTTTCTCTTGGCTCCGTCGCAACTGTTAACAATCTAATTTCCTGAACAGTCAAACAAAGAAATCGGCATCAGGAGATGATGATGGTAGGCAAACCAGGCTTCAAAAAGTCAAAGGATGTGCTGCTGATTGAAGCACCTCCTGTAATGGTACCAAGTGGCCACCTCCATATTAAAGTTCCTTTACACGGTGGATGTCACTTTTCCGAGGCCAACAGCAACTAAATGCACATGATTTAGTTATATAACCATCATATGGTATGCTTGACTCACAAGGATCAGCTTTTCTTGATTTCCAAACCCATGTAGCCACCACCACCAACATCTACACTAAGGTGGATGCTGAATTACTTTCTTAGTACCTACTTTTCATGAAAATTGCTAGGGCTTTGTACATGGTGGGTTGTAACTACCAAAAAAGAACACTTGATAATTATGGTTATAACTCCATGGTGGTTATAACTAATTATCATTAATTCATATGGTGGTTATAACCAACCCTCATGGTGTTTGTAATTGACATGGCTCCAACATCCTTAATTTTTTTATAATTTGTTATAACTTGTTATTTCACTTTAGCATCCTTTTCTTTATTCACTTATCCTTTTACATGAATTAAAAACAAGGGAAAAAAAGGGGGGGTATCGTTACTCATGGAGAAAAGAAATTTATCTGACAGTTGTTTAATGTTCTATATGAGTTGAACACTTGTCGATTTTAACACCATGGTGATTGTAACTACCAAGTGTGACACTTGTCAACTATAGCATTAATTTCCAAGGAAGTTGTAACTTCCTATGGTAGCTATAAGTAAACAAGCTTAATGGTTGTAACTTACCTTAACCTCCTATAAGGATTGCAACTACCCTAAAGTCACTATAAAAAGGCTTCAAGGGTAGAAGAAAAGAAAGGAGGGGAGGGGGGTGGGGGAATAAATTGGTGGGAGATCAAGAAGAAAGATATTAAAGATTGTAAGATGGATTGATAATTCATCAATTCAACTGCTTTGTTTTTATCCTGTGAGTTCATTCTTTCTTATTTTGTTTTGGTTACTTAGCTAATGATATAAATAGTATTATGCTTGGCATTTAATTTTGGGATTTTTTTAGGTTGCCTTTATAGCTCTGTATTTGCACAATATAAGACTTCTTTGCCAAATAAGAGCTTATGTTGTATTAGAGACGCATCTTGAGCAATTTAATAATAATGTCTTATAGAAATTTCTTTTTTGAGTTTAGAAAATCTAGATAATCTTTGATACTTTGAGATGACTAAAATAGCTTCTTTATTTATAAAGTTTATTGCCTTAATATTGCAATCTTGAAATTGTCAAATCTTTCTAGAAGTTCTATTGTTTACAATTCTTGACCAATATTGAACTAGACAAATAGAAGTTTGTACTTTGTCATTTACAAAGCATTTTAATAGTAAATAAAAGTGTCTATTATGAAATTACTTGTTGAGCTCAAAGGGTTTGGACAATTTGTAATACATTGAATTATAATAGCTTTATTGCGAACTATTTCCTCATGTCAATTTATCTTACTTAAATGTTTGAGATTCCACACAGAGCTACTTTCTTTTCTTTTCTCTTTCTAAAATGCATTGAATCTCGCTCTATTTCTAGTTTTCTTATGGAACTTTCTCTCTTGGAGAAATTAGGAATAGATTAGCAAAATTATGCTCAAACATTTTTGTGAAACTTCATTTGTTAAAAGTAATGTACTATAGGGACTGTATAGATTAAGTGATTTGACAAAATAGGAACCTTCAAAAATTCACAGTATTTGACAAAGTTAGCTAAATTTCTTTTATGTAGTCAATTAAAGTTTCATACATAACCCAACCATTTCAACATTCACAACAACAAATGCATGCTCATGTTTAGTTCGTTTCATAACCACTAAGTCTATTTGGATATATTTGAGTCTTCCTATTACTAGAGTTTACCAACAATCACCTAAACCCTGTTTGAAAAACACCTTAAGTTCTCATGATCCCAAAGTCACGAGATTGAAGGTCAAGGGTTGGCGATCCAAAACAATTGCCAACACGATGGTACTCTAATGACAAACAATTCCCTAGGAGGATTGGACCATTTGGTTTCTATGAATGAGGCTATGATATAGGAGTTATTGTTAGCACTTGGAGAGTTGGGCTCATTCAATACCCACTCTCTATGGTCTATCATCTTCTGGAGGTCATCCTTTAATGCTAGGAAAAAAATTGGTGTCATGACCAACCATTGATGATAATGAAAATACCTATCCAACTTGAAGTACTTTGATAACTTCAAATCGTCTTCGATAGCTATTTTTGGGTCTCTAGCTATGTCACAAAGACAATTGTGCCTCTTACAAGCCTCTTCAGATAGTCACTTATGTTGTATATGGTTGTTTTTAAGTAACTGTTCTAAGAGCTCAAAAGGCTTCAAAGGAAACCTTATGTACTTAGACCCATCCTTCCACCCAAATTTTGATCTTTGTTGATTTGGAGCATAGGAAGTTGATGGTTGGGATTAGTTAGAAGATGTGTTGCATGATGGTGATCCTTGCCTCTCTCATTGTTTTGAGTCTTTTGCTACTATGGCCACAATTGTGTGTTCTTACTTGGCTTTATCAATCTCCCTCCTTACATGTTGATTTTTGTAGGCAACATAGGTTGGATCATTGCTTGTCTTAGTTGCCTCCTCAATGTTCTTGGTTTATGAAAGGCTTGGCTTAGTGATTAGGGCTCTAAGTAGTAGAGCTTTGACTTGATAAAGTCATTTACTACTCCCTTAAAGATGGCCAAGAGGTGAGTTTTAGCAATAGGCTCTAGAATCTTGTTAAGTATTAAGTTCCACCTTTGAATGAACCTTTTGACTAATTTAAGTGGCCCTTGCTTCACTTTCATTAGTTGATCCAATGTGGCATCCAGCTTCAAGTAGTATCTGAAGCAGTTGAAAAATTGGTTAATAAAGTCCTCAAGGGAAGAGATTAAACCTCTAGCCAAGGTTTGGTACCAATCTAAAGCCTTACCGTTGAAGGACATAGGAAAAATCCTCAATATTATATGTGGCCAAGCTTGCAAAAAGGGGCACTCAAATTGGAAGGTGACTAGATGTGCATTCGAATCCCCTTCACCACTATATTTGGTGAAGTTTGGAATAGGCAATCTCCAGGAAAGGTTATTTGAGGCACCATAAGACTTATAGGATCATCTTGGTAGAAATCTAAAACCTTGACCATCTAAGTTGTATTAGCCTTGAGTTTTCGCAACTCTTTGGTAAGGTCTTGGATCATTTGGAAGGCTTGATCCAAGCCTTGGGGTATCTCTGTCGGCTGTGGTGCTTGTGTTGGTGGTTGAGGAGGGAGTTAAGAGGCTTGTGGCCTCACCATAGGCTGTGGTATTGAAGGGAGAGGCTGGATTATGGTGGTCATATGCAAACTAAATAAGGAAAAGGATGCTTATGCTGAGACTTGAAGCACAAAGGGAAAAAAAGGAGTATGAGAGACTTGTGTTGCTTGGGGTCCCAATGAGGGCCTCACTAGTATGACAAAGGAAAATGGTAAAGTAGACATTTCCGACATTGGGTGAATGGAGTGAGGTTGTGTGGCAAAGGATATCGAAGAGAACAAGAAGGTGGATTGAGACATGGGTTGTGTTTGGTGTGTGGCAATGATGAATGTGCACCCAAACATGGTAGAATATATAGGAGGAGAGTTGGGCTAAGGGAGTTGTCCCATCAATGAGGCAAGAGACATGGAGTTGGGTGTAGTGGTTTGGGGAGTCAAAGATTGGAAAAAACTTCCAATGAAAGTTTCTAGCTCCTATTCTTTTCCATCTCATGTATAATTTCGAATTAATGCTTAGCATCAAATTTAGAGCATGATATAAAAAGTTTGGCTTGTATCTTAACACAAAGGAAGTTGTAGAACTCCTCTATGATAACCAAAAAATCTAGGTTTTTTCCCCTTTCTCTAAGTGATTACCTTCATTCTATGACCACAAGGTCTTTCAAGTCATAGACAAGAACTGCATCTTGGTTGGATGTCATGTTTGTCAAGTTAAGGGGCAAGGCGGTTGATTGGCTAAAAGACATTGTCAAAAGATTGTTGTAGCCTTTTTACTATTTTTAGTAAAAAAACGTAATAAGTGGGATAATCCACTAATTTAATTGACTAAAAATGGAAAAGGTAGTGGAAAAAACTACTCTGGAGTTGTGAAAATGAAAAAGTGGTTTATCGACTGAACGAAAACAAGTATTAGTTTTAATGGAAATAGGTATTTGAGTAAATAGGTATTACAGTAGGTAGGTATTAGAATAAACCGATACCATAGTAGATAGATGCTATAGTAGACCAAGTGCTATAGTAGACTAGGTGCTATAGTAGACTATGTTGGCTTCAAGAAAATTAGCAACTGTTGTGAAAATGCAACGAAAATCCAACTATGCTAATTTTCAAGATTTTAATAAAAAAAAATTTTAGATTTTAAAACTTAAAAATGTGACAGTTGAAAAAGGGATTTTGACCAAGAATTTGGGTGAAGGCCCTCCCTCTAGCACTAGAAAACTATTAGAGCTGGAAATTTTAGTTGCTGGAATAGAAACCAAAAGATCCAAGCATCGAAACAGTTTTAACCCTAAATCCCAATGGCTTCTAGAAATAGGATTTAAGGTACCCTAGATGATCTAGCGATCACCCAAAGACTTATGAAAATGTAAATGGGAATGCGAACGGAGATATAAATGGCTTTGGAAATGGAAGTAGAAGTGAAAATGAAAATAGAAATAAAGTTGAAGTTGCAAATCTGGAATGAAAACAAGCATAGAAATAGAAATGTAAACTAAAATTTGCATAACATGAACAATAACTTTATTTAAACAAAAAATAAAGAATAAGGTTCACGAAGTACAAATTTTGTGCCAAGAGCATAAGAAGTTGCTTACATGAGCTTGAAGTCTGTTGGGGAAGGCAAGTTGTGATCTACAGTAACTCCATGATCTGGTTTCTTCTCAACTCCAATTTCCAACAATGGTCCATTAGTTTTCACCAAGGTCTACAACATGGTTATGGAAATGGATCTTCACTTTTGATGCAATGATAGCTACATAGGAGTCTCTGTGCCCAACGTAGTACTAGTTTCTGCTACCAAAAAGTAGAAATAAGATTGTAATGGACTTTGGTGGTTGTGAAAATGCAAAGATTACTACTACATGTGTGAAGTTTAGAACTGTTGTGAAGGTTGTAGATGCCAAAGTGTTATCATCGAAATAAAGTTTCTACATTGGGTTTTTATAGGATTGATGTGGCTATTTTTGGGTATGTGCACCACTACCATGATTACTAACAGATTGGCATGAATTTGCAAGTGCAACAGATATCAAATCTCTACGTAGTTACCATTTATAGTAAGTTTGGTATAGACTACAACCAAAAAACTCATCCATTTACTATAAATAATAAACAGACTGTTGTAACTACGTTGGCACCATTCTTACTACACTGGCTTTGGTGGACTATACTAAAGCTACAGTTATGCTGGAGCCACAACTATGATGGAGCTACAACTACATAGTCATGCTCTTTCGTTGAAGACTTGGAATGACTATACTAGCCACTACTGGACAAATGGAAATTCCAAAAGTTCCAATATTGCACTTTTGTTGGGTCTTGGTGGTAACTACATTGGCCATTTCCCGTCTACTATAGCATTGTATCTACTATAGCACCGATCGAAATTAATGTCTCCAACGTAGTTGGGGCTATACCCTTAGAAAAACCCTTAGAAATGCTAATTTTAGCAATTCCCAAGATGTTTTTAACCTTTCCAAGCCTAAATATAAACATGGGGTACCTTTTTCGACTTGGGAAGCAAGGTAATAACAACTTTTGAAACATTTTTTAACCCCAAAAAGTTGAAGTATGCAAGATTGTAGCTCATGGGCTACATATCTCACATTTAAAATGAATCCTTACCTCAAGTTGGGAGATGAAGGATACAACATGAATTTTTGATGGTGTTTCACAAAATACAAGCTATTATTTGACTAGTTAAATAGTTGCCAAAAATTGCGAAAAATAGAGTTATTAGAAAAGATTTAACAATTTCAACATTGAAACATCAAGGAAAAGACTTTAGAAATTGAAGCTATTTCAAGTCAGCTCAAACTATCAAAGATTTTCTAAATCCTCTAAATTCAAATAGGTAATTTCATAAAGTCATTACTATTAAATTCTTCAAGATGCTTTTCAAAAGATAACATAAGCTCTTATACTAGAATGGCACAAAAATAAAGCTATAAGAGTAATCAAAAAATCCCAAAATTAAATGCCAAGCACAATACTATCTAAACCATTAACTAAGTGATGAGTGGTAAGGTACCCCTACACTCAACCATATGAATACAAGCGTTTCACGCGCTATCCGGTCGAACTCCAAGGACCAAGTGCTTACGCGCCTTAATGGAACACTCAAGGTTAATCAATCGTTGTCCTTCCAAACTTACTTGTATTGTCACGGTTGTATGGTTAAGGAAGCTTGAGGTATGTGATTTTTGTAACTTTTATCTTTTTAATGTCTTATGCTAATAAAGGAAGGGAAAGAGAACTAAGTGACTAACTTACATTAACTATTCATTAACTAAGTTCTAATTGTTCCTAACACCAGTATCCGTTCTCACTTTTCGTACACATCCTGAACCAGTGAAACACTGCTAGGATTACCAAACGCTAGTCGTTACTGGGTTACCAAGTGCTACACGCATGCTCGAAGCAGTCGTACTGAGTGTACTTAACTAAGAGTGTCAAGGTTGAGAGAGAAATTAATTAACTAGGAAAGCATTGAACATTCAATAAGAATTAATTACTAATTAGCTTAATCCATATGCTGCAAGGTTTATCATAAAGTTCGTCTTTATTGCCGTACACAAATGTGTGCTTAGGTACAATTTACTCGAATAAAGATCCATTCACTTGATGACTCCTACTATGGGCACACAGAAATTATTCTAACTCTGTAATGGTAAAACTACAAGAGTTTGGCTAATGGTCCAAGTCTAACTATCTTGAACAAGGGAAGTTGCCTCTTATTTATAGAAGATGAGGCAGGACACAATATCATGGCTCATCATACCCCCATGACTGAATGAAAACTCATCCTCGAGTTCCTTACAAAATATTGGAAAGGTATGGGATTGTTGACTTGAATGACACTAATGGTGAACGGGGTGACACGTGAATGGATCATCATTATAATACATGGCAATATTAGTGTTCATGACCACAAGAGTGAACACTATACACATTTGACATCCAACCTTATTTGGCAGCTGAGAGAGAAGAGAGAGAAAAGAAGAAGATGTGT
Source organism: Gnetum montanum (assembly GCA_015680685.1). Taxonomy (NCBI): domain Eukaryota; kingdom Viridiplantae; phylum Streptophyta; class Gnetopsida; order Gnetales; family Gnetaceae; genus Gnetum; species Gnetum montanum. The sequence goes on from MNCI01028085.1 coordinate 57,437, forward strand.
TGCTGCCGACGCCAAAATTGCGCCTTCCATTGTTCATCCATAACCACACCATCAATCTTGTTCCTTGCATAACTGTTCTAGCACCAGTCCATCCTAAGTGTTTCCTCCAGCTCCAATCCATTTTTGTATGATTGTAATTTGCACACACAACACAGTCTCATATTAGCAAGGATAAATAAATCACAATGCAATTGATACCTTGCCTTGATGTATGGTCCATTACCTAAGTTGTGATATGGCTAATATGGATTCTGGAGATATAACATTGGTGACTACCCAAGGTGTAGGGGTTAGGAGAAAATTGAAAAAATTGGACCAGGACCCCCATGACTAAGAGCGATCTTCCGGTAGCGATAGAATGGAAAAGATAAGGAAAAATAAAGATGGAGAAAAAAAACAACAGCAATGCCGATAAAATGGATATCAAAGGTGGTAATAAAAAAACAAATGGTGATTGCGGAAATGTTTAACGGAAGGAAGTTAACTGATGTACCAAATAGGAATGCCAGTAAGTCCTCCCCAAAGTAGGCTCATGCCCTTTATGCCTTGACAAACACACATTCAAAGAGTCTGTAGGCTCTGGAAATGTCATTCGGAAGCAAGAGTTAAAGTCTTAACCACAAGAATTTACCAAAAAGACAACAATGCATCAACCAACTTATAGACTACTATTACAACCAGCAATGAGGTGGAAAAATGGAGAAAGAATGATGGAAAGAAGAGAATGTAATGGAGTCCCAAGAACAAGGTGGTGTATAACCCCTTGTGTATTTATGGTTAATGTGACTTAGTAGATCTCATTCCAAATCCAGCCTCAAACAATCTACATCCAGTGACTTCGCATTAATACACTTGGCCAATCCGTCCACTTGAAGTAACAGGAATGCTTCTACCAAAGAGTCACCACCATTCCGAGGAGATGAGAAAGGGAAAAGTAGGAAGTGAGAAAGGACCTTAGTTAGAGGGAACATGTTTGTTTAGTTCCATAATTAGTGCTTGTAGCCCAGATGATTATTTTTTCTACAGGGTGTGCTTTGAATTCTCGCTCTCTTCTTTTCTCTCTCTCTCTCTTTTTATTTTTTCTTATTTTTTGCGTGAGAACCACACCATGCAAAGACTTATTATTTTTATTAGCTCAACTTCCTGATAATAGAGCAATGTCAGAATGGTAAGGAAAACTCAAGAAGAAAACATCTAAGCACCCAAGAGAATGGCCAGCACAAATGCATCAAATCCCCTTGAAGTCACACCCTTTTCAGTCCTTGAGTCCTTCCTTAGTTTGAGAAATGCTCAGTCACCAATTCATTAATAGTTTTATTATGAAGAAAGGGACCATACAATTCTAAGCCAAGAGAGACCATAGAAATTTATGAATGCATGGATGACGTGGACTCATTGCCTATTATATCAAAAGAACCATACCTTAGTATCAACATTATAACACAAAGGTAAAAACCAAACATTAGCAATCAATATAATACAATTCATACCACCATTAAGAGCACTTATTAGGTAACGAACCTAACAACATGAACAACCACACAAAGAAACGAAAAAGTATGAATGATGTTGCAAAACAAAAACAAGAAAAGTTAAAGAAATTTTTAAAACAAAAATGTGTAAAACAAAAATTTAAAAAGGAACTGAGGGCCTCAATTGATCAGCAAAGTTGGCCATCTCCCCCATGATTGAGTTGGAAGGAGGAGATCCAAAATAATGAGCAGGGTTGTCCCTTTTCAGAGGTCTTATGGGCACTAGTCATTCTAAGTTCATGGAAAGGTTTGGCCTATTGCACATTGACTAGTAATCTCTTATCAGGGCTCTCAGGCTCCTGAAGGAAAGGTTGTATGAATAATGTAAGGTCCTTCCCACAATGTTTGAAACTTTGTGCATTGTGGCACATGTGTGGGGTTCCAGTAGAGAACCTTATCTCCTGGTTGATACTTAACCTTTCGAATTTTCAAGTCATGACGTTGCTTGTTATATGCCTTGTGTAACTCATTTGATGATAGGGCAGTTAATTGGTTTTCATCTAGCACGTTTAAAGTTTCCAACCTTTTTTTTGTGCTAGATCAAGGTCGAGGTGGAGGTCAAAAGCCATGGATAGTGTACGAAGTTTAGTTTGAATCGGAAGCGTTGGAAGCTTTCCGTATACTAACTCATAGGGAGAGTAGCCCATAGGGAGTTTCCAAGTGGAGCTATATGCCCAAAGAGCATCATTCAGTTTAGTGCTCCAATCTTGCCTATACTTGCTAATTGTCCTTGTCAATATTTTAGTGATCTCCTTGTTGGTGACCTCGACTTGTCCATTAGCTTGGGGGTGATAAGGTGTAGTCAATTTATGTTTAACCCCTAAGCGTTTCGTTAACTTCCAAAAAGTTACACTTGTGAAGTTTGTTCCATTATCTAAAATAATTGCACGTGGCACACCAAACCTATTTACAATTTGTTGTTGCACAAATCATGTAGCTGTAGATGATGTGTAGTCTGTAACAGCTGCTGCTTCAGCCCATTTCGTTAGATAGTCTATGGAAACTATGATGTAGGCTTTTCCATTGGACATTGGTGTAATGGGCCCCATAAAGTCTATTCCCCAAGTGTCGAAGGGTTCTAAAGGTTGAATCCATTATTGCAGACCCTCCATTCTAGCAGTTATTCCCCCATCACATCAACAATGCTCACAAGATCGGACAAATTGATGGGCATCCCGAAATAATGCTGGCCAGTAATATCCTGCAAGTAAGATCTTAATAGTTGTTTTTCTTCCCGCATAGTGACTCCCACAAGGGCCTTCATGAGCATCTTGGAGAACTCTTAGTTGGTCCACCTCGGGCACGCACCATCGAACTAAGCCATCAAGACACACTTTGTAAAGTTGTCTGTTGATCTCCATGAAATACTTGGCTTTGTGAAGCACCTGTTATTTTTTCCTAAAGTCCAGCTCCCATGGTGTTTGTTGGGTAAGGAGATAGGTGAGAATGCTACTATACCAATTCATCTCTATGGGTTGGTTATTCACTACACCGGTAAAGAGGGCTTCATCAGGAAAATGATCAGACATTACATATTTATCCTCTTTGCTGTCCTAGCGCAACTGAGATAAATGATCTGCAACTATGTTCTTGGTGCCCTTTCGATCAATCATCATTAGATCGAACTCCTGTAGGATTACCAGCCACCGTATAATATGAGGGCTAACTGTTAGCTTGTTCATGAGGAACCGGATTGCACTATGATCTGTATGGATGAACACTTTGTAACCTAACACATAGTTCCTAAACTTATCCAATGCAAACACTACAGCCATTAGTTCTTTTTCTGTAGTTATGTAGTTAAGTTGTACATCGGCGATACTCCTACTTGCACACTGGATGTAGTAAGGACGTTTTTGGTCATCTAACTATGTAAGTACGACTCCTGAGGCATAATTGGACACGTCAGTCATTATATGAAACGGTCTGGACCAGTTAGGAACTTGTAAAATGGGAGTTTCTACAAGCTTTTGTTTCAGAGTTCGAAATGCTCGTTCACATTCCTTGGCCCATTCTAATGGTGTGTCCTTCTTTGTTAGCTCTCCCAACAGTTTGGCAATCTTGGAGAAGTTCTCAATGAATCTCCTATAATAGCCAGTGTATCCAAGGAATGACTGAATGTCTTTGACAGTATCCGGTTGATGGGTGATTCCTTGGATGATCCTAACTTTATCTGGGTCTACCTCTATTCCTGAATGTAAAACCTTATGCCCAAGTACTACGCCTTCTTGGACCATTAAATGGCTTTTCTACCAGTTGAGCCTTAAGTTGATTTCTACGCATCTTTTTAGCACTTACTCTAATCGGTCCAAGGCTTGATCAAAACTTGTTCCATAAGTGGAGAATTCTTCCATAAAGACTTCCACTCTGTTTCCTATCTGCTATTGGAATATTCTTAGAACTAGGCATTGAAACGTGGCAGGGGCATTGCACAAGATAAACAGCATTTGTTTATATGCAAACGTTCCCCAAGGACTGGTGAACGTTCTCTTGGCTTGATCTTGTCGGGCTATCCATATTTGGTTGTATCCACTATAGCCATCCAAAAAACTATAATAGCAATGCCCTACTATGGTGTCTAAGACTTGGTCAATGAATGGCAACGGAAAGTGATCCTTAAATGTTGCCATGTTTAGCAACCTAAAATCTATGCACACCCTCCATTTGCCTCCCTCTCTATCAACAATGGGATATATGAAACCAACCTTAAGAAGCTGTTCTATTTCTTCTTTTACTACTTGCTTCAATTTTGGGTTCAATTGCCTCTATAGTTGTTTTTGAGGTTTCATGGAGGGGTCAGTGTAAATCCTATGCTATCATATCCTAGGATCTATTCCAGTTAATTTGGGGTATGACCAGGCAAAGGCTTTTGACCACTTGTTTATATCTTTCAGTAGGCTTCCTTTTTGTTTGGAAGCAAGTCTTGCATTGATGATTAGCGATTTTCCATTTTCTAGGGTCATATATTCCAAACCGGTGGGCAATGGTTTCAAATCAATGAGCTCTTGTTTAAAATTTTCAGGAATTTCCAACTTCCCCCAGTTGATGTTTTCAAGGTTAAGGCTTGGAAGTTGGCAGTAGACTTGCTCTAGTGTATCTATGCTTTCAATGTACACTCAAGTTATTCCCTCAGTTAGTTCCATGCACGTTAATGAGTTTCTCTCTTGATTAGCCATCAGCCACTGGGTTTCTTCTTATTGTGTGGCTGCTGCATACAGGCACTTTTGTATATTAATGTCTTGTGCACACCGGTTGCATGCAGGCAATGCTAAACTTTGCACAACCCATGATCTCTGCACGCAATTGCACCCTGTATCACTATATGCGATGCATGGAACCTTCTTCTTCTTGATCTTTCCAAAAGTGTTCTTCTTGGATATTTTCAAGGAACGATCGTAGATTCCTAGACATGCATCTATAGTACTTAGCCATGCCCTTTCCATTATTATCAGGAAGTCCCCTTTACCATTGTTTACCTATATCACTAGGAAATCAGCTGGGTACAACCACCCACACACAGTGGTAACGATGTCCTCCACCAATCCCAAGGGAACAGTGATGGACTAGTTGGCTAGCTCTAGTCGAATATTGCTCTTTCTTAATGGAGGCAGGTTCCAGGCTTTGTACATCTCTTGTGATATTAGGTTGACTCTGAAACCTGAGTCCAGAAGAGCTTTACATGATTCATTCCCAGCAACTTGGAGATAGATTAGAGGGCTTCGAGGATTAGAGAATTTCTTGGGAAGGTGGCCCACCTTAATCCAGTCAATAACAGCATGTGTTAACATAACCGTATGCATTAAGCTTGATGTTTGATTTGAAGGAAGCTCTGAAGCCTTATTTGATAGGGAGGCGTTTAGAGGTTCAATTACTTGTGGATGTAAGGGCTTGGTTGGACTGTTGGTTCTGAAGAAAGGTCTTCTCTTCATATGGTTGTCAGAACCAATAGCGGGTTGAGTATTTACAGCCCTTGTGGCATTGTGTTGCTATGGTTGAGTAGGGAGTTCCCCTTGCATTGCTAGAGCAGGTAGTAATGGAGCTATGGGTGTGAGAGTTGCAGATGGATTTGAAGGATGGTATTCTTATGGGTTATCTTCCCTAGGAGAAGGAGTTTTGTAATACTCCCAAGCTTAGTAGTGATTTTGTGGTGTAACGTGACCAACAGAGTCATGTGGAGAGATTGGATGTTGCACTTAATAGCCATATGGGTCCGATTGCCAGTAGCGGTATTGTTGCCTTGGTGGTGGCATCCCCCATGACTGTGGGTATTTGCACTGTTGATGTTGCTCAACGGGTTGTGGTGGAGTTCCACTTGGATAATATGTTGAAGGTTAGTCGAACTGCATTGGGTTACCTTGGGGATAAGGTAACTGTCGAGGTGCCTACCGTTTATTAAATCGTAGGTTGAGTGCATACACCCCAGACTCTTGTAGATGTGAGATTACTGGGTAACATCCCTTAGAATGATCGTATTAGCATATCTCACATCCACCGTCATTATCTGTGTCTGAATCCACAACCTCTTCAGTGATGGCCATTTTTCCCTTACCCTTGTTACGTGCATTGTCCACTTCTCTCTTTTTCTTTTTGTCACAGCTACTACCTCGCTCCCTAGACTCCTCTACAATTTTAAGAACAATGTCAAACCTACTATCTAGGGAGTCCCACATTTGGTCTACCTTTGCCAATACTTCTGTTATTAACTTTTGGAGTCGCAAATTTTTCCTATTCACCATCTCTTTGAGTGGTGACTCTTCTTCCTCCTCACAGAATCTCACTCCCCTTTTTCGAAGGGAAGGATCTTAGTTGTATTCTTCCGTACTTTCTCTCTTTTGTAGCTCACCTTCTTCTTTGGCTACTTGCTCTAGCAATCTATGAATTTGATGAGACCTAAGCTCTGATAATCTCCCTTGGGCATATATCCCAAGGGTTCTTCTTGTTTCATGCCTAAGTCCATCTACGAGATGGTGTAGTTGATCCCACTGCGAATAACCATGGCCAGGGCAACGATGTAACAGTGTGTAATAGCAGCCCATGGTAGCATCCAAGGGTTCATGATTTTCTTGCTTCCATCCTTGGATTTGCTTTTGTAGGTTAGACACTCGGGAGTACATTTGGTACTTATAATTGAACAGTTCTAACATTGTACTCCACCTTCGAATGGATTTCGGTTCTAAGGACCGGAACTAGCTTTCAGCTTCTTTCACTAGTGTCCTTGGGAACAACTTCAGTTTTTGCCATTCATTTTCTATGTTTTGCAAGGCACATGCATCATGGAATGCTTGTAAGTGATTTTGAGGATCAGCGTTGTATCCCTCTTCAAATCATGGGATGTTGTTCATGTCTAACCTCTTGATCCTACTATCCTTTTGGTGCTTGTGGGAACTCTTACAACCTCTGTTATATCTAGCATGCTTCTAGTTGCAAGTAGGGGTTCTTCATGGTCATCTCGTTCATAGCGTCTACGGTGTCTACGCGGTTCCCTACTCTCCCTTCTTCTATGCCTTGATTTCGTAGAGTGCCCTTGTTCTCGTTCTCGACTGTCTCATCGATGTTTCTCACTTTGTTTCCCCTTATCCTCACGATTGGTTTCCTTATGGCTGCGTCCGAACACTGAAGGAAAGGGTGAATGTGACAATGAAGGTGAAGAAGAAGGAGAACCATCACCATGACGGTGTTTTCTACCTTCTCTTCGGTGGTCTTGGCCTTGATCGTGATCACGATTAGAACGTTCGCCCTTATCGTGTGTTTGTGTTCCTTCCTTGAACACTTCGTGTTCATGGGTATCAGAACCAAGGTTGTGAACCATGGAGCGGAGGTTCTGATACACCACCTCCTGACCATCATTAGGAGGAGGAACATCATTTTGTGGGGAACTTGTTGAAGTAGGTTCACCACCCTTAATTTTGCTTAAGTCGTACAGAGCGTTGTGGGGCCATTTACTCTTGAAGGATGTGTGGTAACTCTCCTGTCGCAACTCCCTTTGACGTTGTGCTTCTGTGGGATAATAGTCCCTTGTGTCATGATCGCATGTAATGTATTCCGCGTATAAGAACGACATGCCTATTCGTGTGAGAGCACAAAGGAGCATGTTGGGGACTGATCAGTCTAGAGGCAACACTATGTTACCCTCCAAGTCTCTCCAACGCAGTTATTCATCTTGGTGGAGAATAAAGGTGAAATCAGGTACATACTCATCGTGATGAGTATATACTGCTCGAAATTGTTGAGGAACTGGCAGATCTTGGTTACATGTATTATGCCGCCGACTATCTCTTATGTTAGTCCTAAGCGGTGAAATGCTCTTATGCGAAAAAGAAGACATTTTGTCTTGTTCGGTGTGCGATTTACCGTTGTCTTATCTTTTCTTGATTAACCCTAAGGGTTCGTTCTAGCATCCTAACGATATGGATGATTTCCTATGTTCTACGTAGCACACAAACAACTAAGTCCCTGGCAACGGCACCAATGATGAGTGGCGAGGTACCCCTACGCTCAACCATATGAATACAAGCGTTTCACTCGCAATTCAGTCAAACTCCAAGGACTAAGTGCTTACACGCCTTAATGGAACACTCAAGGTTAATCAATCGTTGTCCTCCCAAACTTACTTGTATTGTCATGGTTGTATGGTTAAGTAAGCTTGAGGTATGTGATTTTTGTAACTTTTATCTTTTTAATATCTTATGCTAATAAAGGAAGGGAAAGAGAACTAAGTGACTAACTTACATTAACTATTCATTAACTAAGTTCTAATTGTTCCTAACACCAGTATCCGTTCTCACTTTCTGTACACATCCTGAACTAGTGCAACACTGCTGAGATTACCAAACGCTAGTCGTTACTGGGTTACCAAGCGCTACACGCATGCTCAAAGCAGTCATATTAAGTGTACTTAACTAAGAGTGTCAAGGGTTGAGAGAGAAATTAATTAACTAGAAAAGCATTAAACATTCAATGAGAATTAATTACTAATTAGCTTAATCCATATGCTGCAAGGTTTATCATAAAGTTCGTCTTTATTGCCGTACACAAATGTGTGCTCAGGTACAATTTGCTCGAATAAAGATCCGTTCACTTGATGACTCCTACTGCGGGCACACAAAAATTATTCTAACTCTGGAATGGTAAAACTACAAGAGTTTGGCTAATGGTCTAAGTCTAACTATCTTAAACAAGGGAAGCCACCTCTTATTTATAGAAGATGAGGTAGGACACGATATCACGTGGTGGATGCAATATTGCAGCTCATTACTAATCAACTAAAAAAAAATAAGAAGAAAAAGAACTCACAAGATTTAAACTAAGCAGCTAAATTGATGATGCAATTAGCAAGTCAATTTTACAAGTAGTCTATAATATTTCTTCTTGATCTCCCTTTCTTTTTTCATTCTACCCTTGAAGCTCTTTTTATAGTGGTAGTTATAAACATCATAAAGAATTAAGGTTAGCTACAAATATCATGGGGATTTAGTTACAACTACCATTGGAAGTTATAACTTCTATGGAAAGTTACTATTAGTACAGAAATACAATCTATATTGTCTTTTTCATATAGGACATTTAATAACTATCCCATGAATAATAATACCGTGTTTTTTAAAGATAATAATAATAAAGTTTCATTTCATTTCATTTAACACTTCAAAAACCCCCTAATATACATCATTTTGACTTTTCAACTATATTATACTAACATTTCTCATCCATCAAATTTCTTCATCCTTTGTAAAAGGCTGGAAAATTTAAGTAATGTTTTCTGCCTGTTATTATGGTTTTTTCTTATATTTCACGCGAGCCTCGGGGCATTTGATTATTTACCAATCTCATGGAATTCAAGTTCTGGCCACAGCAGATAATAGATTCGGGAGTAATCAGATCGTACATTTGTATTTTGCCATGGCCGCGGGATCGTTCTTGGAGCTACAGTGCACGACCTCGAATCCGGTGACTGAAAACCAGATGTGGATCTAGATCCGGTGTTCTGCTGCTGTCGAACCAGGCCCATGCCCTCATCTCCGGCACCGACGAACGAAAACGCTGGATCCTGGTACTTGTGGTAAAGGACCTCGAATTCTAGGTGTTGTAGATGTAGTGATTGGTCGTAGCTTCCAACGGGAAAACCAGTCCACTTGATTGTTGCGTCCTCCTGATCGCTGTAGCGCATGGTGGAAAGATTATCCAGGATGAGATTCACCTGGTACAGATCGTCAATTCGTTGCTTTAGGGTTTTGACCTGGGCTTTCCCTGAGCGGCTTCAAGGTGCAGAGAAATAGGATTTCATCGCGGCGCATATGGAAAACGTATGGTGAAGTTTCGATCTGGTCTCCCATGAGTAGCTCTCCGAGATTCTCAGCGCCTTTCTTGGCTCCGCCTGGAGGCTCGCATTAGGGCAAACTGTAATAGATGCATGGAAGCTCCATCTCGATCGATGTCAGTGAATCCACCTTCACCGTAAGATTTTAGTCCTCTGCGCAGGTATGCAGAATTCTGAAGGAATAGGGCCTTTTAGATTATTACCTGCCAAATCCAAATGCTCGATTCTATGCAATCTGCCTAGGGAGGCAGGATTGGAGCCCTCAAAACTGTTATGGAAGAGGTTAAGCATATGCAAGAATGACAGGTTCCCGAGTTGAGGAGGAATGGTTCCCGTAATATTCATCAATGGAAGATGAATACCCACAATACGGCTTAGATCAGATGCAGAATAGGTAATTCCTGTAAATGTGCAGTCTGGGAGAAACTGGGAATCCCTACTTGCTAGCAGGTTATGTATGTGTGATAAATTCAAGAGTTGAGGCAAGCTGTGAATATCATCCAATCCACAACTGCTGGCATCATCTTTATATGCAAAGGAGGTGGTAGGAAATGACAAGCAGGTAGCTGTTACAGATATAAAGAAGAAGATAAAGCTTATGGCTGGTCCCATTTTGATTCTGCACCTTAAACTACTTACTGTCATGGCAGTTCTGTGACTCAATTCATAGCAGTTCTGTAACTCAATTCTTGGCATTCGGAGGTTTTGTGTGAATCGGAGATTTTGTACCAAGAGGGGCTGATAAGTCAAGTGGACCACCCTCTGGATAAGTCAAAAGGGCCACCTCGAAACATATTTGAGATCTTGAAGCATACTTTCTATCTTTTAACATATAAAATTAAGCTAGACATCAATGTTCATCATTATGTATTCATGAATATTCATGGCTCTTATGACCATTGTGTCTAACAAAGTGGTTGAGACTAAGGTATATATGATTCTTGACCCAAAGTCTCTTAAATCATTGAGGATAGGGCTTGGCAATCCTAGAAAGCTTTTTTCCAAAAAAATTATTATTCTCGAATCTCTCTTCAATTAGACATTGCTTTCCATTTGGATCAAAAGTAGTTGAATCTTAGTCAACAAACAACACTAGCACTTCATGTATGAATTTCATTTACAATGGTACTACTAGCTCATTAACTATGCACATGTAAACCTCGTAACCCAATTCATTGGGCAAAGGCACATTTTAGTTATAACCCACTCTTTTCCTTTGACCAACTTCATTATGCAAGTCTGTTTAAGGATGTGAAGATTCCAAAGAGCCATGATTCACGTTGAAAAGAGGTTGAGGATAGCATTTGGGCCATAAGATCTATTTGTTGTTCCATTGCCATAATGTACATCAATGTCAATGACACTAACTCATTTGTAACCAGAATCTAGAGCTAACTAAATAATAAGGGCTTGGACAAGTAAGTTTATATATTCTGAATGATGGAATCATGCAATTCTAAAAGTAAAGCCAATATCCTAGAGTGCCATTTTTTTTTGTTAAAATATATAGTAGCTCTTATAGCACCATAACCTCATAAAGCCTATTCCATTAAATGACCAAAAGTGCCAATATTTGTATTCTTATTTTTGAGCCATTAGATGTTGATGAGCAGCTAGGTACCCCTACGCTCAACCATACGAATACGAGCGTTCACGCATGATTAGGTCGAACTCCATGGATAGGCTAGTTGTGGTATCTAGATAGTTACACGTTGATCGCAGTTCGCTATCTTCCCACCTAGACTAGTATTTGCTTTGTCACGTATGGTTTAGTCCAGAGTGAGGCGTATGATGTGATCCTAAACTAGTGCTACTCCTAGAGACAATGGAAAATAATACTGATTAAACTAGTGCGTAATAGGAAATGTAGTCTAAGCTAGCCTAAGTGCGATGAGCATCCATCCCTTAATCATCCGTACACATCTTGGACCTCGTGCACGACTATTGCTAGGATTACCAAGCATAGATCCTAGGTATGTTGCTGGGTTACCAAGTAGTCACACTTAAATGCCCGTGATTAAGTTGTACTCATTTCGCATTTAACAACAGGAATAGTAAATGATGATAAAGAAATATTAACTAAGAAAACAATAAATAACAATAACAATTAACAATAATAATTAAACAATTAAAACTAAGTGAATGCTGCAATGATGAAGTAATCTCAATCTTTATTTCCGGTCATGTGCGTGTCCAAGTATGTCACACTCAAATAAAGGTGGTGTACAATTACAAGCATCACACTGCGGGGATGCACTGGGAAAATAATCTAACTTCTACGAAAACAAAATGCAAGAGCTTCGCTACAACTAACTCGAAGCTGCCTAAATGAGGCAGAAGGCCCTCTTATTTATAGGCCAGGATAGGCGGCTGCGTAAACGAGGCCACGTCGACACAGGAAGGCTGTGTCAACGAGGCCGTGTCAACGCTACCAGGTATACGGGGCCCCGTATACACGACCTAGTCAACGCATCGACTATATAGCGCTTCATCATACCCCCACGACTGAGTAAAAACTCGTCCTCAAGTCAAAGAAAGTGAGGAACAAGCTCAATTGAATACACAGTGGATAGGTATGGGATTATTGACTGACTAGAAATTTATTCATGCCGCAGTGGATATGACAAAATTGGGACACAAACACAAAATGACAAAATTTGTGGAACTCATGGGGTTCTTGGTAGTGGTGGCTCCTCCATGGGTGCCTTTCCTTTGTCCTGTGCATCAAGCTTCTGAGATTAATACCATTGAAGAAGCACTTAACGTTTCTCCTCTTCTATTTGAGGATTATGAGCCATCCATGCTGGTGTTCCAATGTTTGATGGAGTTGGCACTTTTCAAGGACACGGCAGCTGCGGGAACACTTGATTGGCCTTGACATGCCATGCCGCAAATAGTCGTCGTTCCTCTTCATAGGCTCGGGCCCTAACCTCTCCTTCCTTTGCTTGGATAGATTGTACAGTAACAGGAGCTTTATGATGGATGGTGAATGATTGCCTTCTGCTCTACATGTTTTGCATGAGGTCCTTGGCCTCTGCCTCACCCAGGTCGTTCGGTTGCACCTTGAGAATGTCCTCCTTATTGTCTTCTTTTAGGGCCATCTATAATCACACAAAGATCAATTGTTAGTAAGGTTGTTGAAAAAAGTTCAATGATTTCATACCTTACTCATTGCCTTTAATAAATGTTGCATTCTTTACTTAGTGTGATTTTAGAGTTAGAAATTTTTCAAGGAAGTTGCCCTAAAAGTTTAATGTGAGACCTGGTTTTGAGGAATGTTTGATAAAATGATGACAAAGGAAAGAATAGGTCTGGCAATGAAATACTCAGAGGGTATAAGATGATGTGGTGATGTGCAGCAAGTACAAATTACAAAAGTCACGCAAGTGGGTCCTCCCCAAAGCAGGTTCCAACCTATATGCCCTTGCGTAACCACACCTTAATATGTCCGTAGGCATTAGAAAGGTTAAATGTAATCTATACCAATGCAACAAAACACACACATGTTGATATCACCATGATGAGGTATGAATTCAATGCTATACAAGACACGAGTCACAAATACATGAACAGCGAGATGGAATGAATCGGAGAAGGGATTGCAGAGATTGGGACGTGAGGTAACTGACTCAGGGAACAATGAACCTTGAGTGTAGCGCATGATTAATGTGTCATTAGCCCGTCGCTCTAAAATCAAGACCAAGTCCATTCCTCTAATCAGTGACATCGCATTGTTTCATCCCATGATGAGCAACTATGAGTACCATAACAACAAGGCTTACGATCACTTGGCGTTTTGTTCAAGGGAGGAGTGATTTTTGTTTTGTGGCACTTTTCTTGTTCTTTTCTTTTTCTCTTTCTTCTCTTTTTTTTGAATACTGAATCCAGAGAAGCCACCAACCATCAGGCATGGGTGCATGTATTTCCAGTGGGACCCCCTAGAACAACATTGGATTTTTGAGTGCCCTTTTGATTACTGTTACTCCCATTTTTCATTAGATCTACAAGGATCTGAGTACAACCAGGTTGCATGATGACTCCCAAAGACATCACCAAAGAGAATCCGCAAATTCCCTTGATGTCACACCCTAATCATTCCCTCTTGGTACATCCTTCTTCATTCTGGGTACAATGAACACAAAATTAATTTTAAGTTTCAAGAATGTCAAGAATATCACTATACCCTCGAACAGAACCTCTTATTTGTAGAATGGATGAGTGGGTGTAATGGGCTCACTGTCCAAATAATTAATCGCCAGAGACTTGATAGCATAAAACAACACCTCAACCAACGAGTCACATGAGTGTTTTATTCGTAGATGAGATTACTCATAAAAAGATAAAAAGACAAAAAGATAAAACCAATAAATTAAAAGGTAAAAAACTGGAAAACAAAAAGTTGAAAAATTAAGAAACAGAAAACATTTATTAATTCTGTGTTGTTAGAATGGAAGATACCCCCCATAACTAAATAGTTGAGCATGGCTAGAATTAATAAATGGAAGGTGGGGATCCTTGCATGTTGAAAATATTGGGACCTGGTCATACTTACCCCATTGGGGTTCACACACTTGATTAGAGTTGACATAGTGGGGCAATTTATAAGATGTGGTTAATTTATAACGAGTTGATCCACTATGGTACTTGTGACCGTAAAATGGTATGCAAGGATCAACATGTCTCCCCATGTGGCAATATGCATTGGGCCCCATGGTGGTTGGAGTGTTGATTGGTGGCCCAGATAAGGTAACATAAGGCCTTGGGTTCGAAGAGGAAGATGCACCACAGTGTTGGATTTGTGCTGAGTTGGCGGATGTAGTGGTTTTTGAACTGTGGTATCCCTTTCGACGGTCACGTCTAAAGAAGGGATGCCTTCGATGTTGTGAAGGACCTCCACTGCTGTTGATAGTAGCAGCACAAGTAACATTTGCAGGTTGGAGTTGTGGTGCAAAATCTTCTGGCATAGCTAACGGTGATGTAGAAGGGGATGAAGTATGAGAATGTTGAGGTTGAGGAGAAGTGTAAGGCACATGAGGTGGTGATCTTGTTGGAGAGGACATGGGTGGATAGTACTTGGGAGAATGATAACGATGAGGTGAGGTAGAGGATGGTGATCTTGTTGGAGAAATAGGGTGTTGAACATAATAAGTATTTGGTGCTGGGACATACGAAGGGTATGGTCCATTTGGTGGTGGCCTCCCCCACGACTAAGGTTTTTTCCACTGTGGTTAGACACAGTATTTTTGTACGAACTCTAGATGTAACATTCCTCCCCAATGCTTATGTAAATGTGACAAAACTGGACATTGGCCTTTGGGGTGATCATACAGACAAATATTACATTGATGCGTATGATTGGAAGTTGAGTTCTCATTCTTATTTTCTTCAACCCTTCTTTTTGATTGTTGCGTGGTGTTCTGTCCTATTTCTCAATTTGGCATAGTTCGTCCTCTAATAATGTTGGCATATTCTCCACATCTTTCATGTACCGAGTCTGTCATCTTATTAATCTTTGCCTCAATTTCATCTAGTAATTGCAGGATTGGCAAAGATGATTCCACCTCCTTGAAGTGAGTTGATTTCTCCTCTTCATGATCAAGGACCCTTGTTAAGTTAAGATTTTGGTCCTTTTGAGACTTTTCAACATTCTCCGATTTGGCTATTTCACCTTCTTCTTTTGCTATCTGCTTAATAAGCTCTTGGAGTTGATGGGTTCGTAGCTCATATAGTTGACCTTGGGCATACATCCCTAGGGTCTCCCTTGTTTCATTATGGAGCCCATCTATGATATGGTACATTAGCCTTTTCTCAGAGAAACCCATGGCCTAGGCAATTGTTTAACAGTGCATAATATCTTTCCAAGGCCATGTCCAAGGGTTCATGTTGCGCTTGTTTCCATTCTTGGATTTGTCTCCTCAAGGCTGACACTCTCACATAGGTTTGATATCTTTCATTGAAAAGTTCTACCATTGTTGGCCAACATCGAATTGATTTTCGTTTTAACGACGTATACCATACTTTTGCTTGGCCAACAAGTGTCAAAGGAAAGAGCTTAAGTTTTTGCCACCCATTATCAATATTGTTCCATGTACAGGCATCGTAGAAGGCTTGTAAATGTTGTTGTGGATCTGAATCATAGCCTCCTAAAAACTTGGGAAAGTTATTTAAATCAAGCACAGGTAGACAACTTTCCTTACAATGCCTGCGGGCTATTTGAACAGCCTCCTGTATTTCTGTTAAGCTTGTAGTGGCCAGTGGGGGTTCATCGTCATTGGGTAAGCTATGCTTTCGTGCGTTGGGATGATGTTGTCTCTGGTTATTTTTATAAGAAATCCCCACCTCGGGTTGCGTACTCCAATCTTCATTGTCATAATATTTGTTGGTTCTCCAATGAATTGCCTCACTAGATGTGGTATTATTATAGTCTTGTAGGAGAGACATGGTTGCAATTTGTGTGTGATTTTATATGTGACTTTTAATAATTATTTCCTTCTGAAAGATATATCATTAAGTCCTTTACAACGATCTTGTATGATGTAACTAATCTAAATAACTAGCACCATCCTCGACAACGGGGCCAATGATGAGCGGGTAAGTACCCCTACGCTCAACCATACGAATACGAGCGTTCATGCACGATCCGATCGAACTCCGTGAATAGGCTAGTTGTGGTATCTAGATAGTTACACGTTGATCGCAGTTCGCTGTCTTCCCACCTGGACTAGTATTTTCTTTGTCATGTATGGTTTAGTCCAG
>MNCI01028085.1:75094-93670 GCA_015680685.1 Gnetum montanum
TTAAATTAAAATTAGTTACTTAGTTATCTCTCTCCTCCCTTTGTAGCACTAGGACATAAAAACATAAAAACTATAAAAATCATGTACCTCAAGTTTACTTAACCATACAATCTTACTATACAAGTAAGCTTGGGAAGACAATGATTGATCAACCCATCCTTGTTCCACAAAGACGCATAAGCGCTTAGTCCTTGGAATTCAACTAGATTGTGCGTGGACGCTCGTATTCGTATAGTTGAGCATAGGGATACCTCGCCACTCATCACCCACAATTGCATACTTTATCATTATTAATAATGCATGGAATTTTCTATCTCTCCATAGTTATAGGTTCATCTTTCATGTTTTGTGTTTGAGTGGTAATGGTGGTTGGCTCTTGGGTAGGATTAGGAAACATTATTTTTGCGAGGAAGGGGATTGCACAAGATTTTCCTTATGCTAGTTCTAATAAGCTAGTAGGTCTACTAGTCTTATTCACATGTGTGGAAACTATCCTAAAGAAAGGATGTCTCTGAGATTTTTGCTAAGATCTACTAAAATTATCATTCACTTGTATGTTCATGACACAAGTGGCATTCTTCTGTTGAGGTTGTGATGCCTAAGAAATGAGGATCCAACCAGAACACATTCATCTTAAACCATGAAAGATGCGGTATTCCAAAATAAAAGCTGCGCAAAGGACAAGAAACAGGGCGATAGCTAAAAGAACTGAGAGATAGATGAAAACTGCAAGCAAAGCACTAACTTCCATCTGTTTCACAGGAAGGGAAAATGAGGATTTGGCTTGTGAAGCCACCAATGCTAGGCTCAATAGAAACTTTTGGTAGTAAGATGGATGAAATTTTTGACAAGAAACCAATGCTAGCTTTCAAATCCCCAACAACTACTACGAAATATTTTGAAAACCCAAACACCTGCAACTTCCACAGTAGGCTTTGATGGGAAGGGAAGAATGGGTTTCATTGTTGGTTGTGAAGCAAATAGGATGTCACGGGAGTTTCTAGACAAAGGAGTGTCCTTCGGATCAGGTCGACAACTTGGAGAAAACAGGAAACCTTGTTGGGTCGCTAGACTCCTAGCAGTACACCAACGCATTCATCTTAAACCATGAAAGATGCGGTATTCCAAAATAAAAGCTGCACGAAGGACAAGAAACAGGGCGATAGCTAAAAGAACTGAGAGATAGATGAGAACTGCAAGCAAAGCACTAACTTTCATTAAACGAAGAATACATAGGACACACATCTTCCAAAGGATATTACACTCATACCATCCCTGCACTCACTCTGACCTTCGCCCTTATTTATAACAACAATAGAGGGCTTTAAGATAAACAACAAACAAGCCTTGGCGTGCAAGCCAAGCAAAGCATCAAACTAGGCGTACAAGCCACGCCTAAATGGCTTTGAGAATAGCACGGTGGACGTGACAGATCTTGCCATGAGCTTTCTTACAATCGAAGCAATCTTTGATGAGTTTAGACAACTCGGTAAGGATCCCAGCTAGAGTAGATGTGACATCGTCGGCATCTTGCTGCTGAAGTTGTTTGGGCACCAAGTTTTCATTTGCGTACCAGGAGAGTTCTTGATAAAAGTTGATTCTCTGGAAGTGTTTACAGAGCTTTTCTTCCCATAAAGTAGATTCTAATGTTTCATTCAAGAAACTTCTTGCATGTTCATTGGCAAATAATGGACGATGGATGAGGATGAGGTTGTCGAGGACGTTGGTGACCTGGAGATGCTTGAGTAACTTTGCTTCCAATCAACTCCATCGTAGATTGTTAATCACACAATCGAAGCGTCCTGCCATATTAACAAAGAAATCCAACGTGGGATACTGTTTGGATTGGCTTAAAGAAGATTCTTGTGGAAATAGGTTGGCAACTGATCTGACCCATCGAACGTGATCTTCAAGGGTTGCAATAGGCCAAAGCTTCTATTCTTCATTGTCTTGAAGGGGGTTCATGGAACCACTGCTGGATTCTGCATGGAACATTTTGATCTGTGGTTTTAATTCACGAGTCAAAGCATCCGGTAAACTATTGGTAATTCCAGGAATCCTTTCGATGGAGAATTTGTATTGAGCCAACAAAAATTGCCACCAGGCGAACCTTTGGAGCTTTGGAGAGGGATTAATGTGTCTTTTCAACAAGGTGGCCAAATTGGAAGAATCTGTTCTGAGAATAAAAGGCTCCAAAATTAGATGAATATGAAATTTTTCTAAACCACGTACCGCTGCTAAAATCTTCTTTTCAGCAGGCCAATAATTGAGCTCATTCTTCTGAAATGTTCCGGAGGCATAAGCACACACCTGTTCTGTTTCTCTACTATTGCTTGCTTGGAGAAGCACTGCTGCCCATGCATCATAACTAGCATCCGTATTGAGGATAAAAGGACCTTTGAGGATTGGTTGAAGCGGTGGCAGATTCTTGCATTCCGCTTTTAGCTGCTGAACTTGAAGCATAGCCTTCTTTGTCCATTCAAAGGGTTGTTGATTCTTGCACCATCGAATCTCCTTTGTTTTATCAGACAATTTATCAATATGACGCGAAACATAATTGATACATCCCAAGAATCGCATACACTGCTCTTTATTTATCAGATGGTCTGGAAACTGATTTATCTTGGTTAGAACATGAGGCTGCATATGAATTTTGCCATCCTTAATAGTCACCCCAAGAAACTCAATAGACGATTTTCCCACTTGGAACTTTTTCTGATCTAACGAAAGTCCTATACCATGCTGAAGGCATAGTGCTGCAAATTTCTGCAAATGAACGACATGCTCTAGAACTGAATCAGAAAAGACTACAAAATCATCAATATAATTTGCCACAAAATCTGTAACTGACTTAAATATTGTATCCATGCGACGTTGAAACTGGGCTGGAGCATTCTTGAGACCAAACGGCATGACGTTCCATTCAAATAACCCTTGCGGTGTTGAAAAAGCCGTCTTGTGAATATCTTCGGGACTGATACGGATCTGATGATATCCACTCTTACAATCAAATTTACTGAAAACCTTTTTCACTGCAATTGTCTGGATTAGCATTTCCTTATTTGGTAAGGGCCATTTGATATCAATAGTAACTGCATTAAGTGGAATATAGTTAATGACCATTCTTGCTTTACCTCTGGTTATCTCTGCATGATTTCTGACTATGAAGCTAGAGCATGCATAATTTGACTGTGATTTCTGGATTAAGCCTTTTGCCAAAAATTCTGTTATTTGATTCTCCATTTCTGCTGTATCTTGCTAGTTGAGCACAATGACCTTTGACTGAACGGGAATGTTGTGCACTGTTGGGATATGGGCTTCTGGACTATCTCGATCCCAAAACTATAATGAATGCTCACAACAACATTTTGTTAGATCATCAAAACATGCACTAAGCAACTGTTGGTCTGGATCTGTGAGAATAATTTGTGCTCTTTTCATCTGTTGAATCTTTGCATATTTTTGCCTTGCTAGCTCTTCCATCTCCATTTGAGATAATACCTCTTTCAACGATGGATTCAGCTTATTAAATCCTGAGCGTATTTGAGGATGTTTGTTTTTCCAGAGCATTAATGGAATTCGGTTTACAATGATCTTTGATTGAGATTCCGCTGTCTGGTTGGATGCTCTGTTGGAACAAACTATCATGTCTTGTCCTACCGTGTAGGGTCCGATTGAATCCATAAAATGTGACCCTAAACCAAGATCATATCCGCTATCTGAAATTTGGACAAAATTTGCTACCCCTACATCTTCATCATTTATCTTAAGAGGGATGTTGAAAGCAAATTTGGATAAGTGCCTGGTGCCATTCATTGTTTCTAACGGCATAGTCTTACTGGTAACCCACCATTCTAACACATCCTTATGACAAAAATTCAGAGATGCTCCAGTATCAATAAACGCTTGATATTTTCTCCATTTATTTTTTCCATCTACTGCTATTTTGACTGGAATTAATAAAACACTCTGTAAGGCTAATAAATGCTTAACTTGATGTTGTATCTGAGGGTCTACCTGAACCGATGGCGATGGATCTATCCAATTCTTCACTTCTAGATTGATTGGAAATCTTTTAGGATATGGTGTTGCCAGAAATTGTGGGATCTTCTGTTTGATAACCTTTGGTGCTGGTTCTTCATCTGATGCTTCTTCTGATGCTGCTTTTAACAATGTCTCCTTACATCCTAGCGTAGAACTTATGCTTGAATCTCTATCACCTTCTATATCGTTTAAAAGCAAAGCGTCTTCATGTCTTGAAGATGTATCATCTGACTAGACAGGTTTATCATTGAACCAAGACTTTATCTCAGAATCTAGGTCTACATCAGAAAATCATTCTTCAGGAACTAATTCTTCTTCCCATGGCGATGGCTGCATCATCAGATTTCTAGGTACTTCTTCTTCTATTTCGAGGTCACTTGATTCATCAGACTTGCTTGAACTGCTTTTGCTGCTAGAGATGTCAGATTCATTATCAGACAAGACTTGAATAGCAAACACTTGTTCTTTTTCTTCTTCTGGGTTGTCCACGGGTTCCCAATCCTGAATATAACTTTCAAAGAAAGCCTTGATCTTGGGATTGACTTTTTCTTTCTTCTACGGACATTCATGAGCGTAGTGACCTTGATTTTTACAGGAATAACAAGTCACCCTTTTGCGGTTAAATACATCTTTTCGTCTTTTGGCAAAGAATTTCCTCGGGCCAACTCGCTTGAATGATCTTTTCCATTTTTGATGCTTAAATCTGGGTGATGCTCTTCTTCTTTGATAATGATTTTGCCTTCTACCCCGTGTTTTACCTTTTCTTCTGGGTGGTTTGCCGAAAACGTCGATTCCATCTAAATTGGCACAAACTTCTGTGGATGGAAGAAGATGATGTAACTGAATATTGTAACAAGCTCTTTGAAGCTCTTGCCTTACCATATGAATAAGGTCAGTGAAATAGGTAAGCGAGAGATCAACATTCTTTTCCATAGCTTTGTATAATACCATTTGTCCTAATTTAGCTGGCAAACTTCCTAAATAAAGATAAGGAATCATTTGGTCTTGATGAAGAGCGAGCCTATAGACTTCATTAGCATATTCAGCACTAAATTGCTCAAAATACCGCAAATCTTCTAATTTTCTTTGACTAAGTAGTAACTTATCTTTTAATCTAAGATTTGCTGACAAGTCCACTGTAAATTCTGTTACTAATGAGACAAACACACCTTGTAGACCGGTTGTCGTAATTTGATTCTTCTGTTCTTGTGTTGTACATTCCCACCAATGGCGTACTTTTCCACATGCTCGAGAAAATCCTCCTAAAATGACTATCTTTTCATCCACCCTGAGTATCTGCATACTAATTCTTAATTGATCAATCCATAACCGGATTGCATGCAAAACTTCTTTACGCAGAAGATAGTCGATGTCAATAACAGGAATTGACGAAGCTAGCCAATGCTGGAAAGCTGTGAAAACAGGCGGTTGTGATGGTGGTGGTTGTTGCCAAGGCGGATTGGCATACGTTCTTCTAGCCATCATGATGTGCTGTTGACATTCTCCTTCAGGTGGATCTGGTGATGAGGTTGAAGCGGATGTAGCTGGTGGTGATTTATCTATCTACATTTGCTTGATTCTTTCTAAAAGCAGACGATCTCTAGGATCTGGAAAAACTGGCGGTTCAGTTGAACTAATAGATCGTTGTTCAGGCTCTCTTGGCTTTGGTAGTGACAGCTGATTTTCTACTGATAATGCTGTCTTTAATTTTTGCCTGGTCACGCTCGCTTGACTTTGTCATTGTTGAACTATGGCCTCATAACTTGCTATATGATCAGCCATTTCTTGAGACATCTGAGTGAGCTGACTGTGGACGTCGTTCTCTAGTTGAACTACTTGATTGTGCAACAGTGAAATATTTTGTGATGCATAGGAGGTCCAGTGACATAAATAATTGAGCTGCCTTGTATTGTCAGGTTGATCAGTGGCGCTGCTGGCCGTATGTTCAAGTAAATAACTGCAGTCTACTCTAGTTGTTGGTTGCTCTACTTCAAAGGCTGTTGTCGCGTATGCCCCTTGTGGCGGCCATTTTCCTCCTTGGAGTAATCTTCTTGATCCTACTTGTTTGTAGGATGGCTGCATCATGAGAATTGCTGCACGCGTGTCGTAGCTTGGTGATGATGACTCATCATATTTTCTTGTTGGTAAGATGGGTGGTAAGGCTTCTAATGTGATGGTTGCTTGCCTACCAAATTGTTGAACAGGATATTGACTTCATCTTCTCTTCTGTTTTTCCATGGTTTTGAATTCTTGAGCATGAAGAAAATTCTGGATTCTCGGAAAACTTTGCACATAATTAGTTGTCGCAATAGACCTTCCACAAGCCTTCAAATGCTGGCTTCCTTTTGGGAACTGCACTCCCCACTTCAACTTGTGATTCATCAAAATAGTGTTGGATAATTGATAAGTGCCTCTTACGGCAACAGCTGCATAGACTGATCCCGACAGTAAATCCACCCCATGGATTTCGATGCATAATAATAGAGCATTTGTAATATAATCATCGGCTAATGCCAACTGAAAATTTGGTTGGACTGTGCACAACGCATCAGCATCTAAAGTTCCTTGAAACTGACAAATCTTAGCTGTTTCTCATGCTACATCGGGATCTTGGCTAATTCCATTACCAATAACACGGCTATCTAATAAGGTAACAACATATTCTGCTCCAATTTCATAATTAAACTTAGGGCTAACAATGATATCTATCTGTCCTAAATGAACATAAGCATGACCTTGAGCTTGCCATTTTTCAACTTCTTCAGAAGTAAATAAAGGTAATAAGATTGGGCGAATACCTTTGCCTTTGACATCCAAAATTGCTTCAGACTGTTTGATTGACGTAGCCATTCTGGCTGAGAAGGTGTTGGCGAAATTATAGATAGCATCTTTGGGGATGTCTGGAAACTTCAGATCTTTATGTGCGCCACTGCCCATAAACGATTTAGCTTTTAACAAAGCTTCTGAGAATGGCAGAATAGCTTTTTGTTCTTCTGAAATCTCTCCTTCCTTTTCCTTTCCTTTGTTCTGATCTATTATGACAGAGTGTGATCTGGAACTTAGCATATTAATCCTCGGTCCCCATACTACACCATCTGTGCTACTATCAAATCTTCTTCCCAATTATCTAAATCTCTATCTTCATTTACCACAATTGCTAACTGTTGATATATATTTTGAATTTGAGCACGAACATCTTGTTGAGCTTCATCATCTGATAGTTGTTCAGTTTCTTGATCAAAAACAGCTGCAGAATTTTCATCAGCTACTATTTTTGTTCCGGCTGCTATTTCTTTCAATAGTGCTTGATCTTCTTCTTCAAAAGGATTTATTCCCTCATCATCATATAAATCAGCAATAGGAGTTGGAGGGTAAATATATGCTCTTCCAAATTTGTCATGAGACTCAACTATATATGGCCTACTGGATGAGGCTTCATCAGATAATTCAGCAATTTCAAACTGCACTGGCGAAACTGGACTAGACTGCTGATTATGAGTTAATGGACAAGATTTGGAACTTAATAAAACACCATATAATTCAGAACCAAACTCGGGACTAGACTGACTTCTCTTAAGTACAACAGATGTTATAGGTTTTTCGGCTAAATTTGAAGTAGAAACATACATATCACCCATTGTCCAATAATATTTTGACAAAATATCTAATCGTTCTTCAATTGGGCGAGCTACCGTTTGCCAATACAAATGGGATCGGAGCCTTCCCACCTGGACTAGTATCAGAGCCTTGATAGTTACACGTTGATCGCAATTCGCTGTCTTCCCACCTGGACTAGTATTTTCTTTGTCATGTATGGTTTAGTCCAGAGTGAGGCGTATGATGTGATCCTAAACTAGTGCTACTCCTAGAGACAATGGAAAATAATATTGATTAAACTAGTGCATAATAGGAAATGTAGTCTAAGCTAGCCTAAGTGTGATGAGCATCCGTCCCTTAATCATACGTACACATCTTGGACCTCGTGCACAACTACTGCTGGGATTACCAAGCATAGATCCTAGGTACGCTACTGGGTTACCAAGTAGTCACACTTAAA
Organism: Gnetum montanum; assembly: GCA_015680685.1. NCBI lineage: Eukaryota > Viridiplantae > Streptophyta > Gnetopsida > Gnetales > Gnetaceae > Gnetum > Gnetum montanum. Next base: position 83,196 of record MNCI01028085.1, read on the forward strand.
TGCCCGTGACTAAGTCGTACTCATTCTGCATTTAACAACAGGAATAGTAAATGATGATAAAGAAATATTAACTAAGAAAATAATAAATAATAATAACAATTAACAATAATAATTAAACAATTAAAACTAAGTGAATGTTGTAATGATGAAGTAATCTCAATCTTTATTTCCGGTCATGTGTGCATCCAAGTACGTCACACTTGAATAAAGGTGTCGTACAATTACAAGCATCACACTGCGGGGATGCACTGGGAAAATAATCTAACTTCTACAGAAACAAAGTGCAAGAGCTTTGCTACAACTAACTCGAAGTTGCCTAAATGAGGCGGAAGGCCCTCTTATTTATAGGCCAAGATAGGCGGCTACGTAAATGGGGCCACGTCGACGCAGGAAGGCTACGTCAACGGGGCCACATCAACGCGGCCACGTATACGGGACCCCGTATGCGCAGCCTAGTCGATGCATCGACTATATAGCACTTTATCAAGTGTCTTTTGGTTTAGTAGCTATTCTATAGACTTGGTTTAGCGTGCATACCATTTCCTTGAGTTTGTTGTGGGTTGGTATAGGGATCATGTTAATGCTTTGAACTTTTGGCCCATTGATGAGCCGCGATATCGGGTACGTGATATCGAGGCCTGCCTCGTTGCCTATAAATGAGAGGTGGGCGCACATGGTTTACATAGTTAGTCTTAGTCCCTTACCCAAACTCTTTCCTTTTTCCCTTTCCAGAGATAGAATTATTTCTGAGTGCCTACAGTAGGAGTCATAAAGTGAACGAATCTTTATTCAAGCATTGTGTACCTAAGCACACATTGTGTACAACAATAAAGAAAAACTTTGTGATAAACCTTGCAACATTTAGAATAGATTAATTAATGTTAATTACTATTACTTAATGCTTTCCTTCATTAATTAATGTTCTCTCTCTCACCCTGCAACTCTCCTAGGTAAGCATACTCAATACGATCACTTCAAGCATGCGTGTCACACTTGGTAACTCAATAACAATTAGCATTTGGTAATCCCAGTAGTGTTGCATTAGTTCAAGATGTGTACGGCAAGTGAGAACAGATGCTGGTGTTAGGACTAGTTAAAGCATAGTTAAGTAGTTAAATTAAAATTAGTTACTTAGTTATCTCTCTCCTCCCTTTGTAGCACTAGGACATAAAAACATAAAAACTATAAAAATCATGTACCTCAAGTTTACTTAACCATACAATCTTACTATACAAGTAAGCTTGGGAAGACAATGATTGATCAACCCATCCTTGTTCCACAAAGACGCATAAGCGCTTAGTCCTTGGAATTCAACTAGATTGTGCGTGGACGCTCGTATTCGTATAGTTGAGCATAAGGATACCTCGCCACTCATCACCCACAATTGCATACTTTATCATTATTAATAATGCATGGAATTTTCTATCTCTCCATAGTTATAGGTTCATCTTTCATGTTTTGTGTTTGAGTGGTAATGGTGGTTGGCTCTTGGGTAGGATTAGGAAACATTATTTTTGCGAGGAAGGGGATTGCACAAGATTGTCCTTATGCTAGTTCTAATAAGCTAGTAGGTCTACTAGTCTTATTCACATGTGTGGAAACTATCCTAAAGAAAGGATGTCTCTGAGATTTTTGCTAAGATCTACTAAAATTATCATTCACTTGTATGTTCATGACACAAGTGGCATTCTTCTGTTGAGGTTGTGATGCCAATCCTTCCTACATTATCGATGGTGACATATGTTGGAGGAAAGTATGAGAGTATTGTAGATGTGATGGAGGATAAGAGGTATGAGATGGTGATCCCACAGGAGATGTTGAGGGTTTATGGTATTTAGGAGAGTACTAGTAGTGATTTAAGGTACAGGAAGTAGAACCATTTGGAGAAACATGTTGTTAAACATAGTATCCATATGGATCCAATTTGCAATAAGGGTATTGATGGTTTATTGATGGCATCCCTCACAACTGTGGGTTTTGCCACTGTGGTTGATAGTAGTTTTGAGGTTGATAAGAAGTCCCACTAGGATAGTACTATTAGTTGTAGGATTTTCTTTAATTACCTTGTGGACAAGGCAATCTCCTAAGCATTTTCTTTTCTACAAACTTGGGATTTAAAGCAAAATCCCTAAACTCTTGTAGATGTAACATAACTGGGCAATAGTCCTTTGGATGTTCATATTGGCAAATGTCACATCCATCATCCTCTTCTATATACGAGTCTATAACCTCTTCTACTACAACTATTTTCCCTTTTCTTTGATAAGTATCCTTACCTATTTTTTTGTTTTTTTTTTTCCTCTTCTTGTTTTGATTGCTAAATCTTTTTTGCTTTACCTTCTCCTCTATGATTTTCAAGTTGGCTATAACTTTATCATTCATCAACTCCCACATCTTATCTACCCTCACTTCAATCTCAACAATAGACTTTTGTATTGGCAAGGTCTTATGTGAAATTAACTCATCAAAACCTGCCTCTTTTTCCTAATCATAAATATGGACCTCTTTTTTGTCAAGAGTTAGATCCTAGTTATATTCCTCTACACTCTTCTTTTTACACAGATCTCCTTCTTCTTTTGCCACCTGTTCAACTAGCCTTTGTATCTGATGGGCTCTTAGTTCTGATAATCATCCTTGAGCATTGATCCCAAGGGTCTCCCTTTTTTCATCATGAAGCCCATCTATGATGTGAAGAAGTTGCTCTTTTTGAGAAAAGTCATGGCTTGGACATCTACGTAGTAGAGAATAGAATCTATCCAATTCCATCCTTGGATTTGTTTTCTTGTATTAGACACTCTTTCATAAGTTTGGTATTTTTCGTTGAAGAGCTCAAGCATTATGGACCACCAATGGATTGAATCTGGTTCCAATGAGCTATACCAACTTTCAACTTCTTCTATTAATGTTCTAGAAAAGAGCTTAAGCTCTTGCCACTTAGGTTGGATATTTTATAAGGTGTAGGCATCATGGAAGGCTTGTAAATGATGTTGTGGATCAAAATTATAGCCTCCCTCAACTTTAGGAATGTTATTCATATCAAGCCATTTAATGTGGCTTTTTCTTTAATGCCTATGGGGTACTCTAACTACCTCCATGATCTGTATCATGATTCTAGTAGCCAACAAGCGTTAATCATCATCAAACATGTCATTGTGATAATCTCTACTTCTATTTGTCTGATAGTAATGATCTCATCTATGCTCACTTTGATGTCTTTCATCTTGACTTTGCATTCTATTTCTATCTCCATCTTAACCCCTTGGTATAGCTCTATCTCTATACCTATTTTCATCTTCGTCAGAACTAGACATTGAACATGAAGAGGAAGATGACGAACTGGGAGAATCACCATGGCTTCTATATCCCCCCCCATAGTTCCTTGATTTATCTCTTCTAGGTTTGGAGGAGGTCCTAGGCCTTGAGGTCCTTCTTGTTTGAGGAATTACTCCATCCCCTCTAGGATTTTTTGTATCAATTGAACATAGTCTTTGAAGGATCTACATGAGCATATGAGATCCCTGCTCATACTTGTTTTCTCTAATTTTCTTTAGTATAGATCCTATCATTTCTCCTACTAGTGTTCTCATAATGTGATGGATTATCAACTCTATGTGAAGGAGATATGTTTTTAATTAATAATATGTGTGACTTAAAATATTAATATTTTCAAAAATATAAATCATTAATGCTTTTACAATAATTGTTCATGATATAACTAATCTAGATAACTAGCACCATTCCTCGGCAACGGTGCCAATGATGAGCAATGAGTACCTTACAAGTGTTCACGTGCAACTAGTCGAATTCTATTGATGGAACTAGTGTGGTGTCTAGATTGTTAAGCATTAATTGCAGGTCATTGTCTTCTCACTTGGACTAGTGGTATCTTTATGACGTATGGATTAATCCAAAGTGAGACATATGATTATGATGTTGTTGGGGCCTTAAACTAACCTTAACAATAACACAGAAATTAATTATTTAATCTAATTAATAGCAAGAAGATAAATTCTAAGCTAGCCTAAGGATGATGAGTGTTCGTTCCTAGCTTGTTGAACATGTCTTGAACTCACATACCCACTACTGGGATTACCAAGTGTTATGCTACTAGGCGAACTAAGTAATAATGCTACTGGGATTACCAAGCGAATACATGTTTACACTCAAAACTAGTCACACTCATTCTGCCAATTCATTAATATGTATGAAAATGTAAATATTAACCAAGTACGTAAAAAGTAAATTGCATTAAAAGTAAATCTATTTTAAGTCAAAGTGCTACAATGAATAGGAATCAATCTCAATCTTATTATCATTCATGGAATGTGTCAAAGTACAATGCCACTAGAATAAGACATCATACAACTAACTCAAACTTACATTACGGGCATTGACCGACTATTTGCTAGGATTATGGGATGAAAATGCAACAGTCTCACTACACTATTGACCAAATGGTACCCAATATGCAATGGGTGCTTGCATATTTATAGACAAATATAGGCATTTCATCGAAAGGGATGCATTAACAAATTTAGTTATGTCGACAGGGCTAGGTTGACAAGGCTACGTTGATGGGAATGCATTAATGCAACTACATTATAGTAGATGTGATATTTCATCTATGATAATAGCAAATGTGATATAGCATCTATAATGTAGTAGCCAACTAAGATACATCGACAAGGATGCTACAACACAGAAGCAATGTAGCATCTACAATATAGCATCAATGATATCTTAGCCAACTAATACACTTGAAAAAATGATACTTCATGATATCCCCATAACTCAACTACCTGACATATTAGGTTTTATCAGTAAGTAATTTGAATTTTTAAATATCATCAGCTATCGTGATTGATTATGAGAATACCACAAGTCATGATAAATTTACCTTATTCTATCTAGTAAATCATGGGGCAACCACAAGTCATAGTTATAATTTTGAACCAATCATAAGTAAACCATGAGTCATGATAGAGTTGTGATGCTTGATCATGAGTGAAACATGGATCATGTTTCGTGAAAATCTAGAAACTAGAATATTACCAGTTATGGGAAACTTGTGGTCTAGGAAACTTGTAATACCATAACTGAGGATCATAAAGATCTTAAGATTTTAATGTCAAATTCAAGTAAAACTAGGTTTCTTGGAGTTAACTTAAACTTGTGAACCATCTAGGATAATGAATTGAACTGAATGAGTTGAATTTCATGAGAAAATTTATGGATCCCATTTTTATGACTATTAAACTTCTATATTTGCTATTGAAGAAAATTTATAATAAAATTAATGAAAACACTTTTATGAAAATGTTATTGATGATGAAGTAAGAATGTATGGCACTATGAATCGTTGGTAGTTTTTGCATAACTATTGGACGAGTATGGAATGTAGATAATGAGATGTTGATCAATGTTGACTAATGAAATGAAGATGATTAATAAACTATTGATAACTTATGAACAATGATAGAATTCTAAGATGAACAAAGAAAATTTTGTGATATCTTTAATCTTATTTTTCAGCATCAATGACATCAATTGCATCATCTACAAACATGATTTTCTGACATATTTATAGTCAACAAATGGCACCATAATAGTGGATGATAGAAAAAACCAATTTTATGGAAAATGAGCTAAAAATTTAAGAGTCATGAGAGATTGGGAGCATTCTCTAATTACATTCATCCATCAATGTTTTTCTAAAGAAAAAAATAATGGAATTTTCTAATTTTTCTTTTATGGTAAAAAAAATCCAATATAATTTACATGGCTTTGGTGCCAATTTTACAAAATAGCTATTTTAACTCCTCTTAATCTTTGTTTCTTCTTGAAACTAGGGCTTTGCCTTCATGATTTCACTTGATTTTACTATACTTCTATAAGTAAATATGTCCTTTTACTATTTGGAACTTGGACATATTAAATTTATTTCTTTTTCTAGCTTGTAAATCGTAACATGGGCATTTGGAATGAATGAAGTGGGAGTTTCCAAAGTGTGTGCTAGAACCAACAAATCTATTCAAGCTTAGACATCAAAATAAAATGGGTTTTGCTAGTGTACAATGTAGATCAAATGGAATAAAACTTCTTGACTCCAACCAAGAAGATATATTTTAATATTGTAATGTATCACATCAATCTAATAGTACATTTGAACAAAATCGTATCCTTCTTAATGTATGTCTATGCAATCCTTAGTGGGCAGTTTTCTACCAAACTAGCTCATCTTCTCTTCATCAAGATTAAGTGTAGATACAAGAAAAATAAATTTGATAGAAATACTTTCCTCTTCCCAAGAAGAATCTCTAAATATTTCAAGCAATGTTGCATCTTTCTAAATTATACTAGGAATTGGTGATGATGTAAGCATCATTATCTTGTCACATTGTGAGAAAGAATTAGCTACTAAGGTACTTGCTAACCATATCAATAAAGCTTTGAGTATCCTTATGACACTTTTTTCTGACTTTAATGTTGAACATGTTGAAGATTCCATATGTATTAGTAAGCTTAACATGCTAGTTTATGTGTATATGTTGTTATATCATGAACTTTAGTATATACCATCATGATGTGCAACACTATCTACATTGTTTTGTAATGTGTATCAAGTTAGTTATATTTAATTAAGTCTATTAACTAATAATAACTAATCCTTGTGTTTTTTCATTTTTTGGATGTGACTGTTCCATTATAACTATTTAAGTGATGATCCTGGTCCAATAACAAAATACAATATAACACAAGAATAATATGCAATACAAAGTACAACACAGTATTTATATTATAATAGAGATACTTAGTTACCTTATTCTTCTCTGTTACTTTAGTTTATGTTGTCATGTTTAATATGTATAACATCGTGGACTTATTTTATGTCATGGTGCATGTTTATCTTAATTATAGTAGTCATCAAATTATTTCTATTACATCTTAGACCTAGTGATTAACATCACAAAACTTTAACATGGTATTAGAGCAAGGTATTGATGACCTTTAAATTGCCACTATGAAGTGTTCATGGTTTTGTAGTCATTAGATGCATTTAATATGATGGTAAGTATAAAAATTAATCATAGAATTTTGTTTTACACATTTCAAACTTAGTGTTAAAACTGTAGAGATAGAGCACAGAGCAACAGTAATTGTGCTATTCAAATGCTTGTATTTGAGGTCAAATTTCTTCTTCATTTTAGCCTATGAATATTTTCTTTTGAATTTATAATGAAAATCTCATAATTTTTATTAAAAAATGAAAAGAACATATTGTTTTACAATTTTGTTATTTCTGTGGCTAAATTAATTCTCTTTTTTATTTATAATTAATTTCAAAGTTGAAGAACCATATGCGATGAAGTAAAATCAATGCATATAACTCGTTTTACATTTAAAATTCAAAGTTCAAAAGCACTACTTTTTATCTATTTACATTCCAACTATTTGTTGAAATAGCTCACAATGTCAAAGGCTATGGATGAATATAGAATATCTTTAAAGAGAAAGCACACCCTGTTGCCAACTTCATCTAAGCATATCCAAACTAAATCATCATCATCATTGCCACCACCAACACCACAATCATGTAGCCACTATGATAATCCTTATACTAAAGCTTCTAGTTCAAAGGCCAGTATCAAGAAGATCAAACTGCACTTTGCAATGGCCACATATTATGAGGTAGTGTCAAATAAGATAAAATATTTTAATTTGCTTTTGTCAAAAGAAGAATCTATCAAATATTGGACACCAAGGGTCAATGTTCAATATCATCATTATGATATTACATTAGCCATGGAGTTGGTGAAAGCTAATCACAATGCACAACTAGATAAGTCAAGACTAGCACCATTTGTTAAGTTTGTGATGCTTAGAAATGATTGCAGTAATCAATAACTTCATTAGGACCTACAACAATAGTTAGTTTATCTATCAATCTAGAAAGATCTGACATTTTTCTAGAGTTCAGAAGAGATTTCTATGGTTCTATTTTCAGAAGGTAAAAATAAATTATGATTTGAAGGAAGTAATATTTCCTAGATACTAGCTGCTAAAATGTTTTATCAGTGAGTTTAAGGAGGGAAAAGCCTACACAATAGCCAGTGTAAGAATTATAATCATACAATTCCAAATGTTATACTTTGGTTTAGCATATGTTATTACCTATCGTGTTGTAGTTAAAGATAGGAAAAATGCAATCTCTTGATCTCTATTGATTCTCCTCTATATTGCAATGAAAGAAAAAATTCATGTGGATTGGTTTTCAATTTTGAAGATGGAGATGAAGAGATAGGCATTATCAGACTACATAATGTCTACTCCTTACTTCTTATATGACTACCTTCTTCCCACCTTTATCAAGGTATTCAATAACTCTAGTCTTATGGATATCATTGTGATAGTAAAAAGCAAAAATAAGACATTGGTTTCATAGTTGTCCTTGGAAGCCTTCTCCAAACTAGAGCAAACCAACATGAATATTTTTAAAATAAATCCTCTAGAAAACATAATTTGGTTTCATACTCTAGAAAATTATTTTCTAGGACATCATGATGCATGATCAAATTATGCACACAGTTACTAATTGGTACAAACATATATATACAATGAGAGAATATAAGACTAATAAAAGTGAAGTTTATTTAATTAAAAACATGATCTCACTTGCTACTTATTTTCTATTTCAAGATCTTGAACTAGTCAATATTTTGCTTCAATCACATGTGATCATGCAACAAAGTGAGGGCTCTTCATGTTGAATCTCCCTTCCTATTCTACATAATCATGTAAGTGGAGATTATTTCTGCCAAGTGACATCATAGTTCCTACAAAAATGAAATGGAAATTGGCTCATTAGATGTCCTTGAACATGTATAGAAGATCAATGTTGTTAATACCAATGACCTCTAGAGCACTCAATTATCATAGTTTTGAAACAAAAACTTAAACATATAGTAGGAATTCTTACAAAGTGAATTTGTCCATCATGATAATAAAGAAACTGTATCTCATGGTACAAATGTAGTGCCTCTAAAAACACTTTTGGGTTGATGGTTGATGAGATGCGATTCACATAGGCCGCGATATCGCATCTTCCCTAAGATATCATGTACGTGATATCGCAGTCCACCACCATATCTATAAATAAGAGGTGGCTTTCCCAGTTTTAGGTATTAGGAGTTAGGAGTAGTGAAGCTTTGACAGTTTGACCACTCCAGAGATAGGTTATTTTCCCGTGTCTACCCGCAGTGTGGTGAATGTAATTGTATGGCATTCTTTATTCAAGTGTGACGTACTTGGACACGCACATGACCGGCAATAAAGATCAAGATTACTTCATCATTGCAGCAGTCACTTTGTTTATTTATTTTATTGTTGATGAGACGCGACTTGCACTAGGCCACGATATCGCGTCTTCTCCTGCGCTATCGCGTCCCGCCGCCATATCTATAAATAAGAGGTGGCACTCCCTTCATTTCTCAATCCTGTCTAGTGTAGCAAAGCTCTGGCGGATTGATCACTCCAGAGTTAGAATTGTTCCCCATGTGCCCGCAGTAGGAGTCCTAGAGTGAGTGGCTCTTTATTCGAGCAGCTTGTAACCTGAACCCAAGTTGTGTACGGAAATAAAGACGAACTTGATTGGATAAACCTTGCAGCACGTGGTTTCATTTATTGCTTTTATTTACTACTTTCCTAGTGCGTTCAAGTACGACTTGATTACGAGCATCTACGGACGTGTACGGCTAGTCAAGGAATCGGCTGCTTATCACACGTAGGCTAAATAGGTGCCTCAGTACGACCACTTCGAGCACTTGCGTTACGTGTGGCGATCCCAGTAACGATTAGCGTTTGGTAAGCCGCAGTTGCATAGTTCAGGGTGTGTCCGGTAAGTGGGAACGGATGCTGACGCTAGTTAATTTAGACTTAGATATTAGTTAGAGTTAGTTTAGTTTTCTCAACTCTTTCTCTTGGTAGCATAGAAGATAAGCCGAAAATACCAAAAAAATCACATACCTCAGACTTGGTTAACCATACACCGTGACACATACAAGCAAGCCTGGGAAGACAACGAACAATTAACCCCAAGTGTTTCTTGTGGCGTTAAGGCATTTAGTCTGCGGAGTTCGACCGGATCGCGCGTGTACGCTCGTATTCGTATGGCGGAGTGTAGGGGTACAACGCCACTCATCATTGGCGCCGTTGCCGGGGACTAAGTGTTTTTACGCCAATTGAACATAAGGGATATCACTCACATCGTTGTGAGCTTAAAACGAACCTAGAACATTAAATAATGGTGGAAACTGCACACCAATAGAATGGCTTCTTCTCACGAAATCAACTCACCTAAGGACAATACAGGAGAAAGTCAGGATCATACGCATAACCGCGATCAACCATGTCCTCAACAATCCAAAGTCACATATACTCATCCCGATGAGTATGTGCCGGATTTTACCTTTGTTTTC
>MNCI01028085.1:99978-112179 GCA_015680685.1 Gnetum montanum
ATGTGTACGGTTGATCAAGGAATTGGTTGCTCGTCGCACTTAGGCTAGATTAGATTTCCTTACCTTTTCCTCCTAGCTTAGCTTAGTTAATCTTACATTCCACCACCTTCAAGAGTAGCGTTAGAATTAGGAAACACATCATACACCTCATCTGGACTAAACCATATGTGAAAAATACAATACTAGTCCAGGTGGGAAGATAGCGAATTGTGACCTAAGGATAACTATCTAGGTGCCACAACTAGTCCGTCTGTGGAGTTCGACCGGATCACGCGTGAGAACGCTCGTATTCGTATGGTTGAGTGTAGGGGTACCTCGTCACTCATCATTGGCGTCGTTGTAGGGGATGGTGCTAGTTATCTAGATTAGTTATAGCATACAAGGTCGTTGTATAGGACTTAATGATATATCTCTTAAAAAGAAGTAATTAATAAAAGTCACATAAATTCACACACAACAATGTCTCTCCTACAAGATGATAATAATGCCACACTTAGTGAGGAAGTTCATTGGAGAACCAACGAGTTATATGACAATGAAGATTGGAGTATACAACCTGAAGTGGAAGTTTCTTATAAACATGAACAAAAACAATGTCATCGCAACACACGAAGACATAACTTACCCGATGATGATGAACCCCCATTGGCCACTACAAGCCTAACACAAATACAAGAGGCCGATTGAATCTCATGTAGGCATCATAAAGAGAGTCATCTACCTAGGCTCGATTTAAATAATTTTCCCAAATTTTCAGGAGGCTATGACTTAGATCCGCATCAACATTTACAAGCCTTCTGCGATGCTTGTACATGGAATAACATTGATAACAGTTGGCAAAAACTTAAGCTCTTTCCTATGACACTCGTTGACCAAGCTAAAGTAACCAAATTCAATACGACGTTGGTCAACAATGGTAGAGGTCTTTAACGAAAAATATCAAACCTACGCAAGAGTGTCAGCCTTGAGGAAACAAATCCAAGAGTGGAAACAAGCACAACATGAACCCTTGGACATGGCCTTAGAAAGATATTACGCTTTGTTAAACAACTGTCCAGGCCATGGGTTTTTCGAGGAAAGGCTAATGTACCATATCATTGATGGGCTACGTAATGAAACAAGAGAGACCTTAGGAACGTATCCCCAAGGTCAACTATACGAACTACAAACCCATCAAATCCAAGAGCTTATTAAGTGGGTAGCAAAAGAAGAAGGAGAATTAGTTAGATGGGAGAGTATTGAAAAACATCAATAGGACCAAAATTTCAACTTAACAAAGGTCCCTAATCATAACAAGGAGAAATCAACAAATCTCAAGGTGGAAACATCATCTTTGCCAATACAACAATCATTAGAAGAAGCTGAGGTAAAGATCAATAAGATGTTGGACTGGATATATCATAAGTGTAGAGAATGTGTCAACAATATTGGAGATAGAGTGTTGAAAACCCAAGAAGCAGGACACAACATTAGACATTCGGAGAAAAAGAATGAAGGCAATAAGTTCTCAACTGCCAATCCTACGTATGAATGCAACATATGCCTGTACGATCACCCCAAAGGCCAATGCCCAATCTTGTCACATTTATATGAGCATTGGGGAAACACGTTACATCCAAAGTTCGTACAGAGATCCTATGTTCGATCACAGTGGAAACCATCCCAGTTGTGGGGGAAACCACCCTTAGATTGGAGGCACCCTTCATATTTTTCGAACTCGAATGCTTATCACATTCAACATCCTGTTTCTCCATCTGGGCCAACATACTTTATATCACCACATTACTATTCTCCACAATACTATCAACCCATGCCTCCAATTCAACCACCACCTTGTGCACCTTATATTCCTCCTAACTTTTAACATTCTTATCCTTTCCCTCCTTCCACAGTACCACCAACTATTCCTAAGGTATTTGTACCACAGCAACAACCCACAAGCAACATTTGTGCTACTACTACTAACAACAGTGAAAAGCCTCCTCAACATCAAAGGCATCCTTTCTTTAAACACGGCCATAGGAAGGGACAACATAATTTAGAGGCCACTACACATTCCAACCCAACACAAGTCCAACAATGTGGTGCACCCTTGCCTTCGAACGCAACGCCTCATGTAACTTCATCAGGGCCACCAACTTACACTCCAACAACCATACAGCCCAATGAACACAACCATGGGGGACATCATCCTAATCCTTGCATACCATCTAACGGTCCTAAACATCATAGTGGGTCAACTCGTTATCCAGGAACTACATCGTATAAAGTGCCCCACTATGTTTATTATAATGAAGTGTGTGAACCCCAATGGGGTAAGTATGGACCTTTTTCAATACTTCTAACATGCAAGGATCCTTATCTTTCATTTATTAATCCTTTCCATACTCAACCGATTAGTTATGGGGATACCCCCCATTTCAAAGATAAGCAAGATTAATAAACACTTTTTATTTTTCTTTAATTTTACAACTTTTTATTTTCCAGTTTTTCATTTTTCAACTTTTTGTTTTATCTTTTTGCCTTTTTATGTTTTTATCTTTTTACGATTTTGTAAGTAATTTCATCTATGAATAAAAACACTCATGTGGATTGTTGGTTGAGATGTGTTTTATGTTATTAAGTCATGAGTGATCAATTATTTGGAACAGTGAGCCCACTACACCCACTCATCGACTTTATAAATAAGAGGTTCTTTTCGAGGGTACAGTGATATTCTTGAAATTTCAAAAACTTAAAATTAATTTTGTGTTTATTGTACCTAGAATGAAGAAGGATGGACCAAGAGGGAATGATTAGGGTGTGACATCAAGGGGACTTGTGGATTCTCTTTGGTGACATTCGTGGGAGTTATCATGTAATGTGGTTGTACTAAGATCCTTGTAGATCTAATGAAAATGGGAGTAAGAGTAATAAAAAAGGGCACTCGAAAATCAAACGCTATTCTAGGGGGTCCCACTGGAAAGACATGCACCCATGCCTGAAGGTTGGCAGCTTCTCTGGATTCAGTAAAGTGAAAAAAAAAGAGAGAAAAGAAAAACAAAGTGCCATAAAACAAAAATCACTCCTCCCTTGTACTAAATGCCAAGTGATTGTACGCCATGTTGTTATGGTACTCTCATAGTTGTTCATCATGGGATGAAACAATGCGATGTCACTGATTAGAGGAATGGACTTGGTCCTGATCTTGGAACGATGGGTTAATAACACCTTAATCATGCTTTTCATGCAGGATTCACTGTGTCCTAGGTTAGTTACCTCATGTCCCAATCTCTACGATCCCTTTCTATACTTCACTTCATCTCATTGTTCATGTAATTGTAGCTCGTGTCCCGTGTAGCATAGAATTTTCATCTCATTCCGGTGATATTTACATGTGTGTGTTTTGTGGAGCTAGTGTGAATTACATTTAACCCTTCTAGTGCCCACGGACACTTTAAGTGTGGTTACACAAGGGCATAATAGGTTGAAACTTGCTTTGGGGAGGACCCACTTGTGTAATTTTTCATAATCTTCACTAATTCTCTAGTTCAAACACACAATTTCTTACCCTCAGCTTAATTTTTTATAATTTTCTTTCCCTACCATCATCCCTCTACATTTTAACGTTCCAATGTACTATTACATTCCCTTTTTTTTCATAACTGCCAAATTTTTATTGCTGAAGTTCACATCATTATCATTAAGAGTGCCTCTCGAATCAATGAAATTACCCTAGAATATCTTAATACTTGACAATGTCCTCAATTTACACCAGTAATTTCAAGAAAATCATTATCACTAGGGACGAGATATCGCGTACGTGATATCGCATCCCATGTGATATCGCATATGTGATGCATTGTATGCGATATCGCATCCTATTTTTCTATAAATAGGATACCCCCGCCGCAACACTTAGCATCATTTTGCCATTTATGCGGGGGGAGTTTTTGATCTTTTTCTCTGTGACTTGTGATTGCGTGACCCTTGCTTTTTCACTCATATCTCACTCATTGGTGCTCCGATTTTACTTCCGTTTAAATCTGCTTGAACACAGAGTGTTCAGTTTAGTCGTGGGGGAGAGACACTCACCGATAAGTGCCCAACTTTTTTGAAATTTATCATCACCCAAAGGACATCAATTAGGGTAATTAACACTAACACTTAGAAAAATTATGCCAAAAATCATATAACCTTAGGTACACCAGGAGATTAAAATGAAATCCACCTAAGTCATAGGACCCATTATTATAATTTTCGGGCACGATCACATGATAACATAAGATCTTTAATTAAAGGCATGTAGTAAGGTATAACTTGACTTTGAAAACAACCTTACTAACATTTGACCTGTGTGATTGCAAATGGCCCCGAAACGTGCGCAGCAGGGGGGTCTGTTCAAGGTGGAGCGAAACAACCTCGGAGAGGTGGAAGACAGGTCCCTGTCAAACAACATGCAGAACAGGAGGTGCAATCATTTAGCATCCATCAAGAAGAACCTCCTACCAGACGGTCCAGGTAGGCAGAAAGAGGAGCTTCTACTATGCCTGAACGAGGATAACAACTCACGTTGCCCCCAGAGTGTGTTCAAACTATCCATGAGAAGTCCACATTCACTGTTGTGATTTTGGAGCTAAACTTCGAATCTTTTGCAGAGTTCGCTTCTGAGGCTGTTAGGGATCACCTCAAAGGGTCTCCCTTATGGCTTGTCCTCTCTGAATGCGGTGCCTGGTACTTAGGTGAAACGTACCAATTCTGGCACAATAAGGAGCAAGGCACCATAGTTAACATTTGTGGTGTGACAGTAGACTTTTCTACGCAGGTGATTTTGGAAGTGTTAAACCTTCTGAACTCAAGTCCCCGTGTTGCTCGGTTATCTACCCAATCAGACCCTGATGTGTGAAAGTATTGGTTAGAGAAGGCTTATGGCAGAGATAAAGCTTTTGGCGAGCTGACGACAGAAGAGTGGGTTTATTTCAAGATTGGAACCTATCACCTCTTCCCCACAAAAGGTTTGAAAAGAATATTGACGTATACGGCTAGGGGATGTGCAGTGTTGATGGGAAAGGTTGATGCTAACCTTCCCCATCTATATTTGACGAAGATCCTAAGGCGATTTGAAGAACAGAAGTTAGGGAAGATGGTACTACCTTTTCCCTGCCTTATCAAAAAACTGTGCCGATGGGTAGGTATTTAAGGGTACACAAATGACATCCTCCGAAAGGCCCATAATGCTTCTTATGCTGAGTTATTAAAGGCACCAGCTCCAGGAAAGAGCACTGGCGAAGAGCTGAGACTTGATGAAGAAGAAGAACAGATGACTAGACCACCTGCAACTCAACTTGTAGGACCCAGCCAACCTCCAGCCATAGGTCCCAGCCAACAACAAGAAGCAGGACCCAGCACAGGTCAGGATCAGCCACCATCGCCGCAAGACTACAGATCGTGGATGAGCCATCTTAGGGCCATCGCTGAGATGGTCAATTGGGGAAGTCGTGATGACGCAAACCTCTTCCACGTCATCGATGATGCCGACTAGCCTACGATTTCGCTAGATCGCACAAGGGGCGAATTATCCATCCAAATAGGAGGAGGTGAAAGCATATGGTCATAATAGATCTCTGGAAACGTGACATCTTTTCAGGTGCAAATAGAGACTGGTGAAGGGGCCACTGTGGTGGTCATGCAATACCAGGATGTTACGGGAGCTGCTGAAGTGGTCGTTGACCATATCAAAGAATCCTTTAACATACTTGTTGTGCCACCCGCAGATCTCTTAGGAGCACGAGATGCTCAAACTCTTGCCAGAACCTCAATGACTCCTGTGGAACATGAGGATGAGCTAGATCAATTGCTACAAACAGGACAAGTTTTGACGTCCTTGTTTGACATTCCCCATGATGTAACAACAATTCAATCAGACCTCATTTCCATAAAGGGGAAGCTGGTCATATCCGAAGTAAGGGCCAAGCATGCTGAAGCTGAAGTGTAGAAACTACAAGAGCAACTCGTAGCCTTATAAGCAGCACAGTGGGATCCTCTACAATTTGTTCCCACAGACCAACTAGAAAATTTCAGAACCGAGCAATTAACAAAGCTAATCACAGAAAATAAGAAGGTGGCAGAAGAAAAGGAGATGGCCACTTGGGATGCCTCCGTAGCACAAGCGTAAACTCATGCGCATCTTAAGGCACTCAAGGCCTTAGAAGAAGAGAATAAGCAGTTGGTTGCAGATAACCTTCGGTTGACCTCTGTGGAGAAACAAAAGAATGTTCTTGATGAACACTCATTAGTTACGAGAATAGTTCATTCAGGTCAATCGAGATGTAAGTAGTTTAGCTAGAGAAAATCGAACCCTCTCAATGGAGGAGGTACGCGCTATTCGCCAAAAATCAGCCATCGAAATAAGCGCGTGGCAGAATGAGACTAAACGACACAAGAAGCTGAAGGAGCACTTTCGTGATCAAGTGGGGATGTACAAACAAATCCTGGAGAAGGAGATCCATATGGCCAAGGCTCAAATCAACAACATCAGTGCTCAGGACACTGATTGGAGGGCCATATTAGACACTTACGCCTTCTCCCATCAAGCAGAAGTTAAAAACCAGGACCTGCAGATCCAGGACTTAACAGAGTACATGGAGTTGGCAAATCTCAGGTATGCCAATCTCGCCATGTTAACAACAGGGCGCCCGAGATCAGAGCTCAAGCAACAGGTAGCTTCCACCCATATCAAATATGAAGAAGAATTTGTAGAGCGTAAGAAGATGGCTGACAAACTAGATGTCTCAAATTCTGAACTTGTAGTGGTAAAAGAAAGCTACCAGGGCTAGAAAGACGTTGCAACCGACTTGGCTCGATGGCTAATAAACCTACATGAATACAAAGATAAAGCCAAAGGCTATGAAGAGGAACGACGGGTGTTCATGGCGTGGTATGTCAAAGCCAATCAGATGTTCCCGAACTACCCTATTCGTGGGAAGTGCCCACTCCATCAAACATCGGAACATTAGCATGGATGGCACAAGACCCTTAGACTAAAGAGGAGAAGCTCCAGGCCATACTTCGACGTAATCAAGCTTCAAAGCCTGGAGCACATGACAAAGGGAAAGCGCCAATGGAGGAGCCACCGCCACCAGTAACTACATGAGTTCCACATTTTTATAGTTGTAGTTTTTTTTCTGTGTTGTGTCTTCCCACACTGCGGCATCATTTCATTTTTTGTTTTTTCCAGTTAATAATCCCATACCTATCCACTGTGTAATCAATGAAGCTTGTTCTCCTTGTAACTTGAGGATGAGTTTTTATTTAGTCGTGGGGGTATGATGAGATGTGATTCGCATAGGCCGCGATATCGCATCCCCTGCGATATCGTGTACACAATATCACAGTCCGCTGCCATATTTATAAATAAGAGGCGGCTTTTCCAGTTTTAGGTATTAGAAGTTAGGAGTAGCGAAGCTCTAGTAGTTTGACCACTCCAGAGATAGATTATTTTCCTGTGTCTACCCGCAGTGTGGTGAATGTAATTGTACGGCATTCTTTATTCAAGTGTGACGTACTTGAACACGCACATGACTGGCAATAAAGATCGAGATTACTTCATCATTGCAGCAGTCACTTTGTTTATTTATTTTATTGTTATTTACTATTTTCTCTCTCTCACCCTTCAACTCCTAGAACGCGGAATGAGTACGACTTGATTACGAGCATTTAAGTGTGACTACTTGGTAGCCCAGTGGCGTACCTAGGATCTACGCTTGGTAATCCCAGTGGTAGTTGTGCATGAGGTCCAAGATGTGTACGGTTGATCAAGGAATCGGTTGCTCGTCGCACTTAGGCTAGATTAGATTTCCTTACCTTTTCCTCCTAGCTTAGCTTAGTTAATCTTACATTCCACTGCCTTCAGGAGTAGCGTTAGAATTAGGAAATACATCATACACCTCATCTGGACTAATTCATACGTGACAAATACAATACTAGTCTAGCTGGGAAGATAGCGAACTGCGACCTAAGGATAACTGTCTAGGTGCCACAACTAGTCCGTCTGCGGAGTTTGATCGGATCACGCGTGAGAACGCTCGTATTCGTATGGTTGAGTGTAGGGGCACCTCGCCACTCATCAATGGTTGAACTAGTCAAACTTGCAAATGGAAGAAGACTTGAACATGTAAACTCCTATAGCAAATCTTCAAGTAGTTGCTTTGCATTATCAGGTCTATAACTATGAATTACATCCTTGAAATCTAGAGCCACATGTGATTTGATATCTTTGTCATTGAGTTTAATCTTAAGAGACCTTAACAACTATGAAACCATAAAATAATGCACAATTAGTTAATTGTACAAGGAACCAATAAATGAAGAGGATTTTTGGCCACACACATTCTTGGTAGGTGACATCTTACTAATCAAAGCTAGTGTTCATTATTTTGGATGTCATTGCAAAGCCTAGCTGGACAAAATAATGCATTTAACCATTGCATCCTCTTAAAGACTAAATAAATAACTTATCGATGAAGCATTAGTTGGTTGTGCCGACACAATTGCCTTAACGCAGCCCCTTCAATGTAGCTCCTTCAAGGCAACCGCTTTAATGCAACTTCTTTGAAGCAAGTACGTCAATGCAGCCTCGTCGATGAGGCCCCATCAACACAACCCCATTGATGCATGCAATGATGCATTAATGAGGCCTCATCAACACAATGTCTATTTTTGCCTATAAATACATGTGTTCCCCCCATGTATTAGCATTCTTTGGTAAATAGAGTAGTCAAACTCTTGTAGTTTTATTTCATAGCCTTAGAGAATAGTCAATGAGTGCCGACAATGTGGATTTGAGTTAGTTATATGGCTTCTTATTCGAGAGGCAATGTACCTAGACACATTCCATGAATGGTAATAAGATCGAGATATGCTTATTCATTGTAGCACTTTGACTTAAATTAGATTTACTTTCCATGTAATTTACTTTTCATGTACTTAGTTAATATTTACGTTTCCATGCATCTTAATGAATTTGTGGAATGAATGTGACCAGTTTTGAGTGTAAACACGTATTTTCTTGGTAACCCACATAGTGTTATTGTTTGGTTCACCTAGTCGCATAGCACTTGGCAATCCCAGTAGTGCATACGTGGGTTCAAGATGTGTATGGCAAGCTGGGAATAAACACTCATCACCCGTAGGCTAGTTTAGACTTTACTTTCCATTGTAAATTACTTTAAATAATTGATTTCTTCATCATCGTTAGGAGTAGCATAAGGCCAAAACAACATCAAGAATCATATGTCTCACTTTGGACTAAACCATATGTGACAAAGCTAACGCTAGTTTGAGTGGGAAGACAGTGAATTATGATCAAGGCATAATGATCTAGATGCCACAACTAGTCCCATCCATGAAATTTGACTGGATCGTGCGTGAACGCTTCTGATTCGTATGGTTGGGCATAAGGGGTACCTCGCCACTCATCACTTATTAACAACTTAAAAACAAAATATACCTCAATTGAAAAAATAAGCAATTGTTACTGTTTCATAAGAAAGATTCAAAACCAATAAAACCTTTGTGGAAGATTAGTGTACAAGCTACGAACCACTGATCCTAACTATGCATGACTACATAACATAAAAAGCTTGAAGGCCAAATGAAATTGCATCTCAATAATGATAAGAACAATGACATATAATGAGCTCAAAAATGTAGAATGTTAATTTTAAATGTGCCCATTTTCAATTCAGGATGCATACAATTAAATAGGTTGTAGCACATTAAATATGTTCAACTGACTTAAAAATGCATAGTGATAATCCACATTTGCATTCCAATAAAAGCTCTTCTCAACAAGTCAACCTTAGATACCATGTTGGAATTTGAGATCTATAGGAAGCAGGAAAAGCAAGTTCATTGACAATAGTGAATTATAACAAGTTAAAATATGAGTATACAATAGTATAAAGTTCTCATGCTATAACAATAAAATATGGTTTAAATAGATACAAAACATAATAATGATTTAAATGCATGAAAAGATCCATAGTAAGCATTGCTTGTGGCCTTTAGACAAATTAAATAATTATAACAAAGTATCAAAATGCAAAAGAATAATCCAATAGTTTCACCAGTACCAAACCTTGAGAAAGACAAATAACACATAGGAACAAAAGAATAATCCAATAGTTTCACCAGTACCAAAGGGGAGGCTTTTTTAGAATTAGTTGTAAGGATAAAAACCTACAAAGACATCTCTAAAATGGTTACATTTTTCATTGAGACTCTCTTTGATGATTTGATGTACTTTGACTTTTTTTAATATTACTATTCATTTTTGTTGGGTCCAAAACATAGGTGTGAGCCTAATAATAAGACTCTTGTTTTAAAAGCTCAAAGCCATTGGTTTAATTCTTATAGACTATGCTAAATTATAAAGTTCTAATTTGACTATATATCTCTTGATTCCAATTTCCAATACCCCTTGTATATATATATAAATGTAAGTTCATAGGAAAAATATTGAGCATTCCAATAGTTTGCAAGGTAGAAATGTGAACATTATAACACCCAATAATAATAATAATAAGAATAATGAATAAAATAAAATAAAATATACATATAAGAGAAACGAAGGGTCTTTGGGTGGAAAACGTAAACCAGTGGCTTAGCGAGTTCGTTAAAAAGGTGGCCGATCGGTTTGTAGATCCGTGATTACATCCGTTAAAATTTTGACACGCGCTAGCTATATAAATCGTGGAAAGCATTTCTTTGAATTCACCATTGCTGCTGCACATGAGTTTTGTGATGCACTGTTCGCGCGCTTTCTTGCGATTCGGTTTGCTAAAGCAAAGCATATCATTGCATTACAGAGCTCTGTCGCTCGCTCACTCAATTCTCACTGCTGTGGTTGAACATCTTCGCGCTGCTATTGCAGAGCTGATTTCAAGCTGCTACTGCTACTTTCAAGCATTCACCTTCATTTCTGCCTCATCCATCCATCCATAGAGTGTCTTTCGATTTCATTTCTGCCTGCAGTTTCTGTTTCTTGTTCTTGTTCTTCTTCTTCTTACTTTCATCGCATTTTCAGCACTTAGAATTCTCTCTGTCATGGCTAGAAAACGAGGCACTAGTGTTAGGAATTCTGATGTTGTGAAACCCCACTCTGCGAAATTTGAGCCTCGCACAATCTTAACTCGTTCCAGAACCATGCAGAACCTAGCACATTTGCAGAAGACTGAAACAACTAGAACGATTTGCACTCGCTCAAAAACCTTAGAAAACAAACCAGTTATGCAGA
This sequence comes from Gnetum montanum, assembly GCA_015680685.1. Taxonomy (NCBI): domain Eukaryota; kingdom Viridiplantae; phylum Streptophyta; class Gnetopsida; order Gnetales; family Gnetaceae; genus Gnetum; species Gnetum montanum. The sequence goes on from MNCI01028085.1 coordinate 111,254, forward strand.
GGACTAAGGCCATCTTAGCTCAAACCAGGGAAACTGAACCGACCATAGATTGTCGTAGGATTACTCGATTGAGATATGCAGAAGCTAGACAGAAAGCATCGGAGAACCAGGCTATTGGCAGAAAAATTGCGGATGTTCCTCCTATTCGACCTTCTGCTCCGGTCAAACCTTCAAAGACCAAACCGTTGCCCAAGAAGAAGGACCAGGCACCGAGCTCAATTCAGTCTTCTTGTCAGAAACTTGCAAAATCAGAGGCTGCCAATAAGAGTAAAGCCAATGCTGTGGTTGCAAAAACGCGGAAGCAAACCACCAGTGATAAGGTGCAACATAATCCTTTGCCTTTCAAGGAAAGGTCTACAAATGCATCCTGTCCATATATGCTTCGCAATCGTCCTAAAAACAAAGGGCCCGTACAGAAGAGAGATTCTATCAAAGTCCGTAGTCGTTCAGTTACCGTGCCTTCTTCAGAATCAGAATTACATACTGTTGCAGAATGCAGCACCAGTGTTTTGCACAGAAGGTTGTGTTATGATGAAGAGCCACGGGAAAGAATCCGGAAACCAAATATGAAGAAGAATCAGTGCAAGCCACAGGGGCCATGCTCCCCCACTGTGAAACAGATGATATCTCCTTCTAATTATAGTTGCCCTGCTGCTCCAATAAGAGGTAAATCCATTAGTAGCCTTGATAGTCGAAGATTGTTTCCTTGTGTGTACAGGAAACTTGTGTTTGATGAGGATGTCCCGAAGCTTGAACGTGTTTTGGGTTACACGAAATTCAAGGCTTCCTACTCTGAGAATTTTTTTCAAGAAGAACCAGTTACTTACAGATCCGATTATCAGCGTCGGGCAAGTCCAAGAGTGGTTCCTTCTGTGTGCAGAAAACTTACCTTTGATGAGGAAAGCTCCACAGAATTTTCCACGCTG
>MNCI01028087.1:0-11893 GCA_015680685.1 Gnetum montanum
TGGACAAGGATTCCAAGGCACATACATCAAAACCTAAGTCATAAAATCTATGAAGAATGAAGAAAGATAAGACCACTAAGGCTAAAAGATCACATGCCAAGAGAAAGAGTTTTCTTACAACAATTGAATAGGTCAAACAGTCATCAAAATTAAAGAACACATCATTGAACTTGTATGACATAGTCATGACTTCTCCTACTCACAGAGAGGCACTAGCTTTGGTGTTAACCTCTATCCCTATGAGTAGAGACATACACATCAACAAAGAATCAATCCACTCTATCATTGAGCAAGCTTTAGTTAAGGAAAATGGAGATCAACCTATGCTTAAAATTGGGAAATGCTATCTACTACTCTTATCATTACTATAAGAGAAGATCACCCCTTATTTCAATACTATTTAAGGTAAATTAGTGCTCCTCCAAATGTGTAAATCCTTCAGCTAGTCCCTTTCCATACCTAGTTTTCCATAGGCTATCTTGAAAGTGTAAGTCACTAGACATTCATGTAGGGGAAGATGCCTCATCTAGTGATGAGAATGATCTCCTGTTGTAGTCAGATATATTCTAATGAAGTTGAAGAGGATGAACATTACTTAATTAGAATTTCTTAGTCATATGATTTCACGGGTAAGGCTGGAGGAGAATAAATGTGAAGCTACTTCCATTGATCATAGGGGCTGGCTTGGTAGTTCTAGTCACTGTAAGTGACTTATAGTACCTTCAAGAGCCTTGGATGTAAAGTTACATCGATGTGACTCAATGACACCACCTGGTTACATGGTCACAATTTGATGACATAGCCTAGTTACATGAACATGAATTGACTACCTATGCTATTACTGCATAGCCACTTTAACTTAGTACTATGAACATCCATATGAGGTCACAGTTGTATAGTTACTTAGATGAACTACAACTACAACATTAAACTTTCATAAAATCATTTTTAAGGACATCCATTAGATTAAAAGGCCTACTAAGTCATTACATCTAGAAACATCAAGAGCCTTAGATGCCTAGCCACATCTAGGAACATCAATGTATTATTCAACAACAAATTTAAACATGGTCATGATTCATCAATACTTTCATTTCTCTATCTTTTCAATACCATATTTTTTTGGTTATTCTCTATATTTTAGGTGTGGTTCTTCTTTGTATAGATTTAGGTCCTATTGTATTAAGTCCTAGGCTATTGATGACTTTGTTAAAATGTTGGATTTGAAGTTATTGAGAATATCTTCAAAAAGTTCTAATTCTAAATCTAATGTCTTCTTATATCAACATGAAGTGATCAAATTATTGAAACTTGGGGGTCCCATAAAACCTTAAACTTGGGGATCCCATAAGAGTAAGGCCATGGGAATCCCAATCCAACCCACTAAATACCAAGTACCAGACAACAACCAGAAAGATACACCTTAGTAGGTACAAGTTTCATCATGTTCATGTAGATGATGAAGTGAAAACTAATGTGATACCATTTTCTATTGTTAATAAGGTAGTCATAACTAAGAACATTCAAGAAACCACTACCTTAGTACTTAAGTCATTTAATGAAGCATGAGTAGCAGTGTAAGGTTCCATCTCATTGGATTTCATAGCTAGCAAGCAATTCCTTACATCTGCCAACTTCCAAATGGATGAAGAGACACTTGGCTTTAACTTTATCTTAGGAAGACCATGGTTAGCTAAACTTCATGTGGTCTCATCTCCTATATATCAAGATATTTTCTTGCTCTATGAGGGAAGGGAAATTTTCATTTGTGAAGACAACGTGTTACTACCTTTGGTTAGCTATGTCAGCATTTATCAAGGTTTAGATGTGGAGTTTTAAGAGAAAACTCCTAATACTTAGATTGGGGTCACTAACAACAAAGATAATAATGATGCTAGAAATATCAACTCTACAACATGGGGTGGTCAATGAAAATTCATGTAGCTTGCCATGTTGAACAAGATAGATGGTGAGCATAAGATTGTATCAAAAGGATTTTTTAATCTCTCGAATATCAAATAACAAGTTCATGGTAAATGTCCCTTCCATTCTTTTGTTGATCATTTGTTTACCTTTACAATGTTATATCATGTTTCAATATTGGATTTGGCCTTATATGCTCTTTTTAGAGCACCCCATACTTGCTAGATAATGTATGGGCTATGGGCCGCTAAGGCCTAAAATTAGTAACAACTTGGCCTCCTAAGGCCTTAAAATGATAATTCATTTGTAACCCTTTTCTCTTCCTTATCTTTATTAGAACCATATCTTTCACTTTGTTTTTCTTGATGGACTTACATTTATATTTTATCAATCATTGTCTTATAGACTAGCATTTTAACCAACATAGCATTATTATACAAACCAATAAAAATTCCAATACAATGGGATTAACAAATTCTAACAAAAAATACACTAGGATTAATGCCCAAATACACCTTGGAATGGATTCCAAGCACCAACCATGAGTAAAACACACTTTCTAGCCACCCATTTATAACACATTGAAGCCAAAAATCCTCATACCAAAATTAGAAATAGGGTGTTGACATTGGAAGGTAGCAAACACTAGAGAAAGCCAAAACCCATAATAAAATAATTTGGTTTGGGTAACTACCTTGGCCATGATCCTAAGTACATTGGCTAGTGTATTTCAAATGGGGATGAGTCTTCCAAACACTAACCATGGTTCTAATTGACTCTATAATGATCCCTCCAAGTCCTAAACCCTAGCTAGAGCCTCCAACAATTTTGAAACCTTCTAAAATCTAAACAAAAATGTGAAAAAGTAGGTATTTTGGATGAGCCACACTAGGGGGCACCTCAACTATCCTACCTAACCTAGTCTCAATGTGGTTCATAGGGGTTTGACCATCAAATGTCATAAATAAACTTCAAAGTGAAAATTCCTAACCTTTACACCTCCCTAAAGTCTTTGGTAACCTTGAAATGTTGAATAACTTGGAAAAATAAATCAAAACCCCACCCTAACCTTGGTAGTGTGCTGGGAGGCACCCCAACCATGTTGGCCAGTGTGGTTGGTTGAAGTTTAACCATAAAATGCTAAAAAATGACTTTTGAAATAACATATCCCATCCTTCACACCTTTCTCAAGTCTCCAACAACCCTAAAATGCAAGAAAACTAAGCAAAAATGAATCAAAACCAAATCCAACCTTGAAGCTACATTGAGAAATCCTAGGGCTACACTAGCCACCATAGTCCTAGCATGTATTCTCCATGAAAACTTAAAGATAGATCATAAACAAGATAAATTGACCTCTAGGTGTATCATCCTAATCCCAGAACCTTTCCAGAGCATTTAGAGATCACCAAACCTTAGAAAAAGAGTCAGAAATGGTAAAAATCTATCATATCCCCACCATCCATGATGGCACTATGTTGGCCAACGTAGTACAAGGGGGATGGCCATATTGAGGCTAAAAAAACCTTTAGAATTAACAATTTCAAAGTCTAATAAATGGCCATAAATACTAGCAACACTAGGAACTCGAAAACTTGGTTGATTCATCACCAAAACTCATCAAAAGTCATAAACCAAGTGCAACTACACTGGTAAAGTTCAGTGTCACACTAGCTAGCATGGCTCTAGTGTAGTTAGGATTCCAAGAAGGTTTTACTAGAACTACCATGCTCCAAATGGCCTAAAACTCAATTGGTGAAGCCTAAAACCTTAAAACCTTAGATCTAGTTGCAATTTGGCCCTGTTTTAACCTTTAAAAGCTCAAATTCTATTCATTCATGTTGAGGGTACCTTCAACTATGCTAGCTAGCATAGTCCAAGGGGGGTTGATTCCAAACCTCACTTCTATGAGCCTAGTTTAGCCTTCAAATGACTGCTTCCCAACCCTAATGCCCCTACACTATCTTGGGAAGCTAATAGAATACAAATATTAACCTTGGGATGCCACAAATCCATTTTCCTCATCATGGAATAACATTAGAGTATTTTACATTTTTTAACCATTATATTACATAGGTACCACTTGATGTACTTAGGTTAACATGCAGGTTTGAGCTAAGAGGATTAGAAAGAAAGTTTGACTAGCCTTAAAACCTAAATGGGCCCCTCTCTTGATGTCATTAGACCAAGTTGACCTAAAATATCCAAGCATTAAGCGTCAAAACAATTCTACTATATAACATTGACATCATGAAGTCGCTTGATGATCATTTAACTTGAAGCTAGAAACATCATGAAGGATCCCTTAGTTAAAATTCTCATCTAGACTATGATGGTGAGAAGAAAACATATGAAATCAAGTTTCTTATCAGAACATAAGCTTGCTCATTGTACTGACCTAAATCATCGGTGTAAGGTTGGAAGGGAAAACAAACACCGAAAGATCATTGGATAGACACAACTAACCTGCCTTCACTTGAGGGCAAGCTAGAAAGGTAAACGAAGGCAGAGTGCCTTGGATGGTCTTTATGAAAATCAACCAAGGACTTCCTCAAGCGTAAACTATGGCTTGCACTGAGGTTATCATAACTAATGTTTTAAAAGGTAAACAGAAACATAATGTGAACTGTTATTGTAATAGAACGTAAACTGAACTTAAAATAGAACAAATAAAAATAATGGCTAGCAAAATGAACTATATTATATTGCATAGAAAATATGTGCACCAGTCAAAGCATAGCTACACGTGTGGATGATATATCAAGTGCCAAGCCCCAAGGTGGTGTGATGTAATGTGTTTCATAAGTGCTTGGATGCTAAGAGTCAAGTGTGCCGAGTGTCCAAGGATTGCTAGTCTAAGTTTCCTAAGCTGTCCAACTCCAAAATTACCAACCCCATTTATTTGAATTGATAGAGTATTTATAGGGTTGGGTTGGGCTCAGGCATGGAATTCATGAATGGAATCAATGGATGGGAGATGAGAGGAAAATAGATCAAGTGACACGTGTCCAATGGATAGCTATGTGTGAGTTGGATGTGTGTGGGCAAGCTATGTTCTTGACCAGGTTCATCATATCTTAGAATGCGTGGCTTACTCAAGCCCATGGAAGCATGTACAATTTGGACCATGAGGGCTTGATAAGCCCACAAATGAAGATTTACAATGAAATGATAATGTACAGCAAGAGAGATTGGTTCTGGCTCCGTTGAAACTTCTGGATCTACGACTTGACTTGACTATTGTAGGGTATCGATTTGAGTGGTTTCGTGACTACTTGGAGTGTTTTTGCTTGATAAGAACTTCCAAAGTTAATTTTTTCTTAGTGTGAATTGAGTGTGTGCATGCTACACTCATGCCACACTCACGCTGCAATGTGACCTCAACGTGAGTGAGCAAAGACTTGCAAATGTTTTACCAAATTTTGAACTTTGAAGCCTGATTCCTGAATGCAACAATTGTCTAGCTGTGGTTGATCTTGAGAGTTAGAAACTAGGGTTGAAAATAACTTGTTTTAATCTATTTATGGCAGTTCATGTTGGACTCATGCTGCAGCGTGACCTATAGCGTGACTTACAGTGTGACCTCAAGAAAATTCTGAAAGCTTGTAATTTTGAGCTGAAATATGACATTCTGAACTTTGGAATTTTGAAGTTGGGACTGGAGGTTTTGAACCATGAACTCTGAGGATGATTTGCACCTTGGAAGTCAGATTTTTTCGACTTGGTTTGGAGGCTCTTGAAGTTGGTCACGCTGCAGCATGACCACAGTGTGACTTGCGGTGTGACCCAAAAAATCTTCTGAAAACCTACAATTTTGAGCTAAAATTTGACATTTTGAAGGCTAGGACCTGAAGCTATCAAGGATGTGCTTCGAGGATGAATCAAAACTTAGAAATTAGATCATTTTTAACTTAGTCTTGACACTGTAGAGTTGCTCATGCTGAGGGTAAGCAAGCTACCTTGCACATGAGTTTCATGCCTTAGTCAAATTTTGCCTCCTGAATGCTCAAAAGGGCTTGAGTCATTTCAAATTGTTAGGCTGAAATTAGTGGTGTTTCATTGGCCCCTATTTGTTAACGTCTAGAGGAATCTACCCGAGAGGTGTCGACAAAGAAGTGCAAAACACCATGAACAACCAGATACCAAACATTACCCATTGGCCCTTGGCTGGACATCATCGCACCATTTTCAAAAGTACATGGGATTGAGGGAATGTGGTTCAAGATGCAAGGGAATTGATTGTAACTAGGGAAGCCAAGAGTTGGTCAAGGGCTATGATTGCTACTAGGATTGTGGGAGAGGAAGTGCTCTCATGCGAATAAGCTACATCATTGGTCCTTGTCAATAGCCAATGTTCAACAAACTTGGAGCCAAGACATAGGAGGTGCATTCTTTGGGGAAAAGGGACTCTTAAGGAGTGTTTACGGGGCCCATTGTAAATAGCCATAGCCATGCAATGATGTACAACATGGTCTCTTTGAGACATGAGTGTAACTATTTTTCAAGACAATTTCCTTCTCGCCTGGGGCTTGTATGAGAATAGCCAAAAGTCTTTTGTTCAATGATGCCAATGGGGTCATGAAGACCTTTTTTCATGCATTTTGCTCTTTGACCTTTTTGTTATTTTCTCTTTTCTTTTATTTTTTCTCTTATATTTTGGCTTTTTTGAAAGAGATTGCTTTTAGTGTTGTGCTCGTGTTTGAGCGCTTGCATTTGTGTCATGCATCGTATACTATGTTTTGCATTGTAATTTGTTAGAGAGTCACAGTGTGCCACAGTGTACCAAGAGTTTTGAGATGAGTAGGATGTATTAAGGGGGTATAATTGAATAGGCTGAGGGGAGCATGATGGGGAAATAAGAGATGTATCGAGAGTCAGGAATGTACTTATGAATAGATTGATTAACCCAGTTATGTGCGTTAGGAAGAATGTGAATCCTTGTCATCATGATGAAGTGCATCTATGCACGAACACCTCTAGTGTGTCATCCTACAAACACAACTCTAAGAAGATAAGAAAAACATAAATGAATTGATTAACTAAGAACTTTAAACATGAAGATAGAGCCATTGTGTGCAATTTCAAAGCAAACAAAATCATGAACAACATCAAATTCATTAGGTCCATGAGACAAATCATGTAGCAAGTCTTTGTGGAACATGTATAGCCAATTACAGCAACACATCTTTTCAAGTTTTTCCTGGTCATTGATGATGTCACTAGTTTATGGTCTTAGCAGACTGTTATGGTTTAGTTTCATGTCATACCCTTTGGACGACACTAGTTTAGTGTCATAACGGATGGTGCATTGCTAGTGTATAGTCATAGCAGACTGTGAAGAGGTAAACCAATTTATAGTCTTAGTGAACTTTAGATGCTAGTTTCATGTCATGGTAGATAGATATGGTAGTTTAGTGTCATACCAGATAGAGCTTTGTGGTGTTGGTTTATTTTCATGAATCCAAGGCATTCTGTGGTATCAATTTTAAGTCATGATGCTAGGACTATTCTGTGGTATCAGTTTTATGTCATGATGCCAGGACCATTCTGTGGTATCAGTTTTAAGTCATGATGCCAGGATTGTTCTATGGTATCAGTTTTAAGTCATGATGCCAAGACTGTTCTATGGTATCAGTTTTAAGTCATGATGGCAGGACTGTTCTGTGGTATCAGTTTTAAGTCATGATGCTAAGACCATTCTATGGTATTAGTTTTAAGTCATGATGCAAAGACTATTTTGTGGTATCAATTTTAACTCATGATGCTAGGATTGTTCTATGGTATCAGTTTTAAGTCATGATGCCAGTACGTTCTATGGTATCATTTTTAAGTCATGATGTCAGGACCGTTCTATGGTATCAGTTCTAAGTCATGATGCTAGGACCATTCTGTGGTATCAGTTTTAAGTCATGATTCCAGGACTATTTTGTAGTATCAATTTTAAGTCATGATACTAGGACTATTCTGTGGTATCATTTTATCAAGCATAGTACCGTTTCAGGTACAAATGATTTGTAGGATTAGCAAACTCATTCCTGTCCATGTCAGAAAGTTTGAATGCTCAATTATTGTATGCTTTGGTGACCAAGTAAGGCCCTTCCTAGTTGGCTGAGAATTTGTCTGGATGTTCACAAGTAGCCTTAAGGACTAGATCTTCTTCTTTGATCAGGTGTTTATAGATATCATATTTTTTCCTTTGCCTCTGTTGGTTCTAGTACCATTCTATTTGATCAAATGATCACACACGTTCTTCCTCCATTGAGTCAAGGTCACCGATGTGTAGTTCATTGTCTTGACTTTCATTGAGGAGGCTCGAGAGAACTATCTGCATTGAGGGAACCTGTAATTCTAAAGGTAAAATAGCTTCAGATCTGTATACAAGACTATATGGAGTTTTACCTATAGATGTTTGATGTGTCGTTGTGTATGTTCACAATGCATAGACTAATTGTTCATGCCTTCATCTCTTGCTCTAATTTAACATCTTTTTGAGCACCATGATGATAGTTTTGTTTATAGCCTTTGCTTTACCATTGATCTGTGGGTAGTAAGGTGATGAGAATGCATGTTTAATACCTAGGCTTCCACAGAAGCCTTTAGCATTGGAATACCAAAATTAGTCATGATATTTTCCATTATGAAATTGCAAACATGTTTAGACATGGTCTTCCTAAGGGGAATAGCTTCCACCCACTTTGTGAAATATTTAGTTATAGTGATAATGAAGCTATGTCCTATCGAGTATGATGGCGTTATTGGTCCAATTAAGTCTAATCCCCATTTTTGGAATGGCCATGTGATTTGCATTGTATGTAGTTCATTAGGTGGAACATGTATTAGATTACCATGATTCTGGTAGATCTCACATGTTCTAACCTTGGAGATGCAATCGTACTCCAAGTGTGGCCAGTAGTATCCTAGCGCCTAATATTTGTTGCCATTGCTTTAGGTGCTATGTGCCCTCCACAAAGTCCTTTGTGGACTTGTTCCACTATTGTTTGACCGTCATTGCTACTAACGCACATCAGCAAAATGCCTTTATAGGATTTACGACATAATGTGTCCCCTATTAATGCATATTGCCGGGAATATTTTCTCACAACGTCCTTTTGAGTGTTTGTCAAGTGCTGTGGTGGTTTTTCTCTTAGAAGGTACTCTTTTATGTCATTATACCATTCTGTTGCGTGTGTTGTACTAACAGATGCTATAGGCATTTCGTCAAGAGTGCTAATTATAGGTTCAGCACAACTTGTTATAGAGCTTGGCAACGCATGGAACATTTTGGGTGTCATGTTTAACGCAAGCATAGAAAGTGCATTGGAAATGGTGTTTTCGCTTCTAGGGACATGCTATATATTAGTTTTTACTAGTTGTCTCAGCAAATGTTTGGTTAAATCACAATATGGTTGCAAATGGAGAGCCTTACATGCGTAAACCTCAGTAACTTGATTAATGACTAATTGTGAATCCCCTCGAACTACAAGACATGAGATTCCCAAAGTCAATGCTACTTGAAGACCTCTAAGAAGACCTTCGTATTCTACTACATTATTGGTATAAGGAAAGGTCAATCGGTAGGCAAAGGATTGGATTTATCTAGAGGGGTATGTTAAAATGGCCGCAGCACTTCCTCCTCGGGAGGTTGAAGCTCCATCGAAATAGAGGATTGCCTCATAGTTATTAGGTATGGTATCTATACTATTAACATTATTATTAGGGAATTTAGGGTTAACTATTACCTAATCATGCATTGGTAAAATGGCTAATTGTGTGACTATTTCTTGACCTTTTGTGAAAGATTGGGCAACATAGTGTAAGTCAAATTCCATGATCATTGCCTTCCACCTAGCTATCTTACTCGATTGGTAGATGTTGTTAGTGATGGTATGGAGTATGTTATCCTTGCAAATAATGTAAACTTGATTGCGGAAGAGATAATGCCATCATTTCTTCAAGGTGAAAATGAGGGCAAGGCATGATTTCTCTACGTCGTTGTATTGATGTTCATAGGCAATTAAAGCATGGCTTAGGTAATATACAGGGATCTCAGCTTCATCTTGACGTTTTTGACAAAGCATTAATGCAATGGAAGAATTAGAAGTTGCGAGGTAGATATAGAAGGGTTTATCGCCTTTAGGGGGATAGACTATTGGTAGTTGAGCTAGTTGTTGCTTTATGTTCTCGAATGCTTCTTAACATTGTTGGGTCCATTGGAAATACACATTTTTTTGTAATAAGTGCTGCATAGGTATCAACTTATCTATCAACCTCTCGATAAAGAATTTAATGAATTTTAGCCTACCTTGAAGACCACATAATTCAATAAGGTTCTTTGGTGGTTGCATATTAGTTATTGCCCTAACTTTATCAAGGTCTACCCGTATTCTTGTTTCAGAGACTACGAAACTGAGCATTTTACCTGTTTTGACATCAGAGACACACTTCTTTGGATTGAGTCTAAGGTCATATTTGAGACAACGTTTAAGAACTAAGTCCAGATCTTTTGCATGTTGTTCTGTTATCTTAGATTTAACTGTAATATTGTCAACATAATAATTGAGCAAATTGAGCATGTAATCACTAAATATGTATGTCATTTCTCATTGATATGTAGCTCCTACGTTTTTAAGGCCAAATGACTTCATTGTATAACAAAATGTACCCCAAGGTGTTATGAAAATTTTTCTAATTTGATGTTTCGGGTTGATTCTTATTTGGTTGTATCCCAAACATTTATCCATAAAGGATAATATTGCATGCCTAGCAGTTGTGTCAATAAGTTGATCAATGCTAGGTAACGAGAAATCATCCTTTATAGTGGCTGTGTTGAGATCACAGAAGTTAATGCATATGCATATACTACCATTCTTCCTAGGAACTACAACAATGTTTGATACCCAATCAGAATAGTCAATAGCCCAGATGAAACCAGCTTGATAGAGCTTTGTGATTTTAGCACGGACAACCAATGCAACCTCGGGTCTAACCTTCCTTGCTTTTTACTTCACTGGTTTAATTTTTTCATCAAGAATAATGTTGTGTTAGATTATTTAGGGTTCTAGTCCTGGAATGTCGATATATGACCATGCAAACATTTTTATATTGTCTTTTAACACTTGAGTGATGTCACCTACAAGTTGCAAGTCTAGTAAGGCACTTAATTTCAATGTTCTAGTTTTGCCATTGACCATGGTAATGGGGATTTCAACTAGAGGATCTTCAGTGATATTATCAGCTTCTAGATCTAGAGTTTTAGTCACATTTTTAGGCCAATCTGAAGTTTCTTGGGTGGAGGCTATTAAATTGGTATAGGTGGATAGATTAAAATCCAAGGATTTTGAGTTGATTGCTCTTTTTACCTCCCCGTATGGTCCATTGAGAGACAATGTTGAGAGGATATTCTTGGTGGCCATATGCTTACTCCTGACAATTTAAAAAAGGAGCGGAGTAAGAGACATCCTCTTGTTGAAGGAGTTACTAAATATAAGAAAACTATATACTGACAAAAATTCGAAGATGCGGTGATAATCATGGTAGTTTAAGGCCATACCGGGCCACATTGCAGTTTAAGGCTGTACCGGGCCACATGTTGTCTTGTCATTTGGACTGAGTATATGCACTATTTTTAAATTTTAAATTTTTAACTTTTAAATTCTACATTTTTTAATTTTATATTTTTGAGTGAACAATAAGGTTGTGGGGATTTTAAAGTTTCATGAATTTTATGCCATTTCCAAATGTTTATATATGTTTATTTATTTATCGTTGTTGATTTTCTACACTTTCCTCCTCTTCTTCATAAGAAATTTTGGGCCTCATCTCTAGAGGCTAGAATAATAAGGAAAATTGGGCAACACAAGGCAAAGGTGACACAAACAATAACATGCAACTACGGTAAAGTAAAATTAGAAAAAAAAAGAGGAAATAAAATAAAAGGTAATAAATCAAATTAAATTAAATTGAAAATATT
>MNCI01028090.1:8898-26653 GCA_015680685.1 Gnetum montanum
GGACATAATGTCTTCATCAAGATCATCATGAAGAAGATATTCATGAATGTGGACCCCACCAATACCTCGGAATCAGAGATATTCGGGATTGCTTTGATGTAATTCCAACGTAGATGGAAATCGATGATGCTGATGACAATGCTGTAGAATGTCCTCTTCTGTGGCAGTGTATATGTCTTGATACCATGCATGTGCCCATGGATTTTGGTAATCCATCCTGAAAGAAAAAGCAAATGCAAGAAAATAGGATGGAGAGTCAGTGTCTTTATGGAGTAAATGCCATGCAAGGGATTGGATGTTCATGAAATAATGCAAACCACCATGTTCTTCCATACGGATGGCTCTAATGGCATTGTTAGGAAAACCATTAGGGAAATATTGTGGAGTGCAACCAAATCTTTGCCACCAATTTAGGAATGAAGGCTCCATGTACTGATAACAATTAGCATCCATACTAATATGGTAAACATGATATGGATTTGGATGATAGAGGGGCCAATTATGGACATTTTCAGGAAAAGTAGTAGTAAAATCTAGGTTTCTGAAATTAACCATTGTTTTCAAGGCTACTCTTCTTCATGCATTGTTTTCTCTAATTCCATAGGATGCTCTTGTGATGCTGGTCCAAGCTTGCAAATTTTTATTGATATTGCAGAATTGATTCCATTGATCAAGATAGGTTGATCTGTAGGTATCCATTTCAGAATGCAGTAAATATTGATTGGTCATATTTACACTTCTTAATCTTCTAGTATATCTTCTAGTCCATCCTTCCTGGTATAACTTTTCTGTACATACTCACACACACATTAGAAATTTCAAACATGAAATTCACGGGTAAGATAGTAAGCTAAAACATTCTTCTTACCATCTATATACTGACTTTCAAAATTAAAGTTAGCTAGAAATAAACTCCAACGTATAAGTCTTGTGTGGGAAACTTTGTTTAAATTTTTAACTTGAAGGTATTTATCAAAGTGTTTTAGATCACTCCTGATAATAAAATGTGATTCCTGAAGGAATAATCTAAACTTTTCAATACCTTTAGTGATGGCTAACAATTCTTTATGTGTACTATGGTAATTCCTTTCAGCAGGGTTGAATTTACCACTTGCGTATCTGCACACATAAGTTATTCCATCTAAATCTTCTTTGAGAACACAACCCCAAAACTCGTCAGAGGCATTTGTTTCTATAATGAGTTTTCCTGTGGTTGGTAATTTTAGTTGTGGGAGATTTTGACATTGTTCTTTAATTCTCTTGATTGCTTAAGTATGTTGACTGTTCCATGGACCTGCTTCTTTTGTTAAGAACTGATTTAACAATTTTCTGTCTTGGGCTAGTTTTGCATAAAAACTTGAAATATAATTAATGCAACCCAAAAACCTTTGTAATTGTTTTTTCTCTTTTATTTCATCAGGAAAATGTTGAATTTGAGTTAAGATATGTTCTTGTAAATGAATCTTTCCATGTGTGATTGTCATGCCTAAGAATTTGACAGTTTCCACAGCTATTTCTATTTTCTTTTCGGATGGGGATAATACAAGACCATTATCATATATAATCCTATAAAACATTTCTAAATGTTCTAAATGCTGTTGAGCATTTTTAGATAAGATTAGTATATCATCTATATATACTAATATAAATTCATAATTTCTAAATATTTTATCCATCATCTGTTGAAAGATGGATGGAGCTGTCTTGATTTCAAATGGAAGTTCATTTCATTGGTATAGCCCACCAGGTACTGTAAAGGCTATTTTCTACCGGTCTTCGGGAACAATCTGGATCTGCCAGAATCTTGATTTTAAGTCGAACTTTGAATATATATGTGTATTTTTTAATTTTTGGAAAAGGTCATCTTTTGATGAGATAGGATGTTGAACTGGTTTTATTATATCATTTAGTGGTTTGTAATTTACCACTAATCTCTTTTTACCTCTCATAAGTTCTGCTCTTTTATTTACATAAAAAGCAGCACATGCGAACATGCTAGTACTTGTTGTAATAAAAGCTTTATCCAGTAAATCCTTGATTTTCTTTTCACATTTTTGTCGAAGTTAAGGACTCATTCCAATGTGATGTGCTTTAAACTTAACTTGAACATTATCTAATAATGTGATGTGCTTTAAACCCTAAACCCTAAACACCCATAACGATTTGGGGCATTTTTGACAAAAGATTGTTAACAAGGCCCAAGGATCCTTGATATGAGGATTGGTACTGCCAACATAAAGTGAGAGTATCCTTGGGCCCGTGGATAATTGTGAATATTTTAAAATTGTTGAATTCTTGGGTTTG
Organism: Gnetum montanum; assembly: GCA_015680685.1. Classification (NCBI taxonomy): domain Eukaryota; kingdom Viridiplantae; phylum Streptophyta; class Gnetopsida; order Gnetales; family Gnetaceae; genus Gnetum; species Gnetum montanum. Next base: position 11,203 of record MNCI01028090.1, read on the forward strand.
GGTTGGAATTTGGTTGATGAACCCTTCCCCTTTGAATGCTTAAATCTTGGGTCTGAATCTTGAATTATACTTTTTTTTTCCTATACCTTCTCAAGTCTAATTTTGATATCTTTCTATAAGTTGATGGAATGGGGAAAAACCTAGGATGTTAATTTATGGTTGTGATCTATCTATTCTCTACTATTGAACATATGAATTTCCTGATTAAATGATTAATGGTAAAATGGTTACAAGAGTTAAATTCAGATGGTTTTGTTTTGTGTGTTGCTGGAAATTATAAAATATTATTGTGATTGAACAAATATGAGATTATTAATTTATTTGCTTCAATGGTCATTTCTTTGGTTTACAAATGTGTAAATGATCCTAATTAGATATTTCTTTTTAGGTTGAATAAAAAAAAGTTTGATTTTTTTTAATCTTATGAATCTTGCATAGATATTTTATTATGGCTATTTCTTTTTAAAATCATCTCTTAATTCTTAAAATTAATATTGATTGACCTATTTCAAAGCTAGATCTAGGTGTCGTTGATTTCATTTTAATTTTATAGGTTAATTTGATTGTTGTAGAAAGAAAGCCACTTGTGCATTTTCTTCTTTCAACTAGCTTTCTTTCTAGGGGGGCTTCATGTGTTAACTCTTTCTCCCTATGAATGGGTATTACATATGTGAACTCTAGACCAAGATGCTTGACCTTTCTTGTAGGATCCTTTTTTATCAGCCTTCCAAGATTCACCATTTTCTTCTTTACAATGTTGAAGATTGACTAAAGGGCCCATGGATATACAAATACTTGACATTCCCCTTTGACTAAGAGAAATGCATGCTAAGGGAGTTCCCAATTGCTTTCAAAAACACAAGAATCGCATCAATTGTGTATGATCCACTAGGGTCAAGTTTATTATTGCAAATGGCATACATAGATATGGTTTTATATGTTCCTAAACTTCTTCTTTTGTGTTTGCCAAGCAATTTAATTTTCGACAAAAAAGCTTAATACAATGGCTCAAATAACTTTTCTCATGCAATGTGCAGATGCATTCCTATATTGAAGGCTATCCAATTCTATATTTGAAAAGAATATCGTCTATAGCTTCCCACTTATCCAACTCCTTTTTGTCAAATCTGTCTATGTCCAGGGTGGGTGCTCTGTGGTTATTTTTTTAGGTGCCCTTTGGACATATAATTTGCTTTGGTTGTCAAGATGAGTCGATTGTGCCTTTGTTCTAATTTGATTCTCATTCTAGGATTGTTTCCATCATGTTCTTGAAATTGATTTACATGGTGTTTGATTTTGTCTCTTATCCAAAATTAGAAGTGGGAGAGCAATGTACTAGAAGTAAGGAGAAAAGACAAGTGCAGTCTTCTCCTACCATTCAAACTTCAAAGCTCTGCTCATAGCACTTTTGCTATCTTGGATACCTCAAATCCTGTAGAGTTTGCACTTTTGGGTTCTCAAATTTTGTGAGCACTGTTAAAAAACCTTTCCTTTGGGATGGAAAAGTAGTCATCATTATCAACCTAGCCTTATTACAACTATACGGGGTTGGCTATATGAGTTTTTTTTACAATGTCATTCTCTTTTATTAAGAGCCAAATAAGTAAACCAAATCTTGGATGCCTTCTTTATGCAAGCAAATCAATATGTCTCGGTCTACCTTTTGTTGGTTCTCCTCAACTTTAATAAAACAACCTCTTTGAACAAGAGCATTCTTTGGTCATTTTAGCACGAGTAAACCATCAAAGATTATTTTTCTTAATATTCTCATCTGAGTACTACTCCCAAACTTTTCCTAATAAAAGAGTTGTTGATTCAATCTTTCTTAGTCACACCCAACATCCACCATAGCACATGCATCTCTATCACATGCATGTGTTGAGCTTGATGCTTTTTGATAGGCTAGCATTCTGCATCATAAAGGATTGTAGGTTTGATAGCAGTTTTGTAGAACTTACCCTTTAAGCTTGCAAGGTTTTTTCTATCACACCACACACCACTAGCTTCGTACCATTTTCTTCATCTTGCTTCAATTCTGTTTGTCATATCATTATTAATTTCACCATCCACTTGAAAGCAATGTCTAGTTGCACCCTTCTGTGCTTTCTCAACCAATATCGCTACTAGCAAGGAGTAACTGTTGATGTGTTGGACATTTTATGTTGCAAATCAAGCTTCACTTCTCATTTTGCTGACTGTAAAACATCAAAATGCTGACTTTTAAAATTATTAAAATCAATTTTCTATGCATCCTTCTTCTTAGAAGCCTTTAGAGTGTGTTTAGATGATTGCTCATTTAACTATTCATTCTAAAATTGAAACTGAAACCTATTTTGTGCTTATGTCCAATAAGACTCTCTTGAATCTATTTTTTTTTTTTTTTTTTGAGAAAGTAGTCGGGATTCTATTACGAAAGATCAAAATATGTTACAGAAGATTACAACAGGGGTCACCAGCGGTGGCCCCTCTGAGGGGAAAGATCCCCCAACCGATTACGGCAACTCGCCCCGTCCGTCCGGCTGGAGGCCGAGAGCCGCGTAAAGACNAAACTGGAAACTGGAAACTCTCTTGAATCTATCAAACCACACCAGTTTTAGAATTTTTTTTACAAATTTTTTTGTCTGTAACTCAGCACTGCTCACTAGAATTGAACTTGTGACCTAGGTTTTCCATGCCAAGACTCTTACCACTAAGCTAACACCTCATTTTGAAAATACATCATGAAGATTGGTTTTTGACAGCATCTGGATAGAGGATGGAATCAAATAGCGATATGAAAAATGTATCCTGTTTCTAAAGTAAATGCCAAGTCTATCATAGAGCTGTCTCAGAGAGGAAAGAGGAACTTGACTGCTGTTCCCCAAGCCACAGCTACAGAAAACTGAGTCAATTAGTAATTTTTTTTGTGGTTTTCACCATGTAGCTGTTTTTCATAGTAATAAAACAAAACCATATAAAACATTTCTAAATTTTCAAATGCCTCCAGACCTTGTGATTCTGATGCATAGAACAGCCACTATTGTATGTAGAGAGAGCATATTCAACAACAGTGTCGTCATCAACAATAAAGTTTAGAAATGTTGGAAGCCCAGATCTCTTCAAGGCATCGTCATGCTTACCCTCATAAGAAATTTCAGCAAGAAGAAATTCATATTGGTGAAACTGAACCTTGAGTTTGGATGCCATGTATTTGAACATTTGCTCTTTTGACAACTTCAAATCAAGGCGCCGAGACATATTTTTCACTACCTTGTAGTGAGAATCCAGGGTGGAATGAAGCTTAGAGACCTTGGGCTTGCTCTGTGTTGAACTCTCAGCACGCATGGTAGAACCCCTAGTAACATAGCATTGTGGAGTTGAAGGTAACGGGGGAAGATCATGCTCTAGTGATGACAGAGGTATGGAAAAATTGGAAATTAATCATCTCCTCTTTGTCACAGGTGTTTGTTCTGAGGTTGATGCCTCTGCAGGTTTCTACCCATTTTGCAAATAGTTGGTATGAAAACTCAAGTTTAGGACAACTACAAATGGGAATCAAAATGATTTTTGCAAGCTGAATTAAACACAGCAAGTGAACTTAACCAGTTGGATTACAGTTCAGGAAAGAACTGAAACATTAAATCTGTAGTTACCTCCTAGTTAGTCCTATTTCCTAGAAGATAACTGAAAACAACCGAAATTTAAGTTTAAGAACAGTTCTTTAAGTAAATTAACTCAAATCAAGCAAATTTTGTCAATCTTTGTTACTATAAATAACGATACATCAAACCCTGATAACAACATGCGGTGTTTGTGACATGCAGATTCTTATTGTTAAAAATTGCAGATGAAAGAAACCAGAAACGATTATATTATGTTTCAATCACCCAAGGATTGGAACAAGAATGCAGAATCTCCAAGTAGAATTGCCAAGTTGTAACAGAGAACACTCACACAGCCGGACTATGAATGATGGTGTTTGCAAATGCACCAGAAACGAATGCGATGTCTTTTTTTGTATATGTACTTTTAAAAACCAGATTATGACTACGAGGGTTTTGTGGAAAGGTTTTTGGGTTTTTATTTTTATTTCTATTTTTATTTTTGGAGGGGGTGTTGCTATCAACAATACGAGGAACGCAACAATTAAAATGTTTGTTAAAGCGAGGGTATGGTCCAATAAAGTTCTTAGCCTCCCACATCTCAACACCGATGACACTCTCAAGCAGGTGGGAAGGCTCCTTGTACCTTGATAGAGGGGGTGATGCAACAAGTTTCAAGCAGATGGTTGCTATCATGGAAAGCCTGGACGCCAAAGAATCGTGAAGTTTGACACCAACTGCCCCAAATGCTACAAACTCTGACACCCACTGTGGAGACTTGGCCTGTATGGTAATTATTATAGATTCTGTTAGTTCCGATTCATGGTGCCACTAGAGGCAGAAGAGCCTTCTTGTTTTGGTTGGGTATGTTGAGACTGGGCAGAAGGGGGAGCCCAGTCTCAGATTGTGGATGCCTGCAGGCAGGGATGAATGGGCTTGGTTTTTATTCTACATTGAAGTTCTGGTTTGGGATGTGGGGGTTTCTGTTTTCTTGACCCAATTTTATTTGATACTTTTTTGTCTTCTTACAATCTATACTCACTTTCCTCGCCTCTCAATAAAACAAATAAAGACGTGAAAGTTCTTGATTTCATAAGCATATGATTTGAAAATTTACCATTGCAAAAGAAATTCTGATAAAATCCACAGATTATGTATACAAATATTAAATATTATTTAAAAACTAATACCTGCGAACATACTTAAATCAGCAGCTATTCTGTGTAGTATGAATACCCTATTTTGAAGTTTGGCTTACAAATTAAAGCGGAAGCTTTTTAGAAAACAAAAGCATCAATTACCAGCTGACTTTAAGAGTTCAACAATCAGAACTGAACAATACTTGCTTGTTCACAAATTCATTTTCCGCACTTGTCTAGTTTGAAAACAATTTTTAGTTTTTTGGTATTTAGGATAGATCTTTGATCTTGTTGAGGATTATTTTGAGTAGAAGGGAGGTAGTGAGAAAGGGATTTTTCTAACAATCATTATCTCCCACTTTATGGACCAAATTTAAAATTGAACAGATGTGCTATTTTAATAATATTTTTGGAAAAGGGAAAAATGGGAGATAACAAAAAATATCCATCCATCCATAATCGTGAGGCTACTTGCTTGAGAAATAGTTGAGGCTGCGACATTAACTTTTTACTAAGTGTAAGTGGAATGCAGATTGAAAAGATTGTTGCTTTGGGACATATTCTTGCTCAAACCTCTGACTTTTTGTAAACACCTAGCATATGCATTTTTGAGTTTTAACATGATTGGTGAGCAAAAAGGAGTAGGGGGATCTGTTCTAGACACCTTAGTGAACTGAATCACTAAACTCAAGGTTCTTGTCTAGCTAACTACTAGTTTAGCCATATATTTATGATATATAACTATTATTTTTCTTGGAGAATCTTTTTCTTTTTCAAATTAATGGAATCTAAGAATTGATTTTAATTTTGAAAAAAATGAAAACCAACCTTAAATAATTTTTGCAATGGTAGTTGTTTAGCCTTAAATTTTGTGTTGGTGATTGACCAAGCCATCACATACTTGTAATAATTCACATGAAAAAGTGCATCTCTTGGCTCAGCATTATTGGCCAAACCATTGCATAACCATAATAATTCCTGTGAAAATATTATCTTTTGGTCTACCGTTATGATGACGACGATAAGTATTTATTTTCCATGACAGTCCAGCAAATGCATACTCATAATAATTCTTGTGAAAAAGGTTCATCTCTTAGCATTATGATGATAATTATTTATTTTTTGTGACAAAAGTCCAGCCAGCTTGTAGTTGGCTTTTCGGCCAAAATTAAGTTATACTAGGAGCTAGCATGAATTACAGTAGAGCCTTTTGCTATCAGAAGAGGAGATGACTAAACCAGAACTAATATTGTGCGCAAGCATTTTATGTTAATGACCAATTGTGTGTTTCTCAAAAATGGGTGTGTTCCTCAATCAAATGATCCAGAAAGAAATAATAGATATTCCTTGTTTAGCTGAAGTTTTTCCAATTATTTTAAGATTCAAGATTAGTGAATGTGCAAAGAAGGAGATGCTTTCATTTTAGGTTATTACACTTTGGATGAGTTCTGTAGTAATCTTCTTTTGAGAAGTTAATCTGAAAAGGATTGCGACTTTTCTCTTTTTTAGAAGCATCTTTCCAGGCTTTTCATTTCCTAACCAATATTTCTTTAGATTTGTTAAAAATGTATCTTGAAAGGGGTTTTTTCTTATAGAAAATGTCGATCTCATATTTGTTGTGGTTATATGCCTCGGTATGAAATGTCAACATGAATCGTGTTGAATCTAAGAAAATAACGGATTTCAAAATTTCCTCTAATAGCTCACTCTTGTGCTATGACTGCAAGTGCTTGCCTAAGGATTCAACCAAGGAGAGTGTTTCATCCCAGATTCTTTTAGTTTGAGAAAAAGACAAAGCTACATAGCAACATTTACCTTTATATCAAAAACTCATTAATTAATTTCTTTAGTGACATGTCCATTTAGGGCAAATGAGGCATTTCTTATTAGTAAGAAGTGCTCTTCTTTCTTTTTGGAACTTGGCTTTTATTCCCATGAGGTTTAGATTGCTATTCCTTCTCTAGATTGGCCAATGCAATTATTTTATTTAAATGATATGCACTACAAATATGCCTTAGTTACACATTTAGGAAATTTTAAAANGGGGTCAATTTGTAAAGTGATGTTTATGTAGGAATGTGTTTTATCCCACATGTGTTAGGATTGGGATTTGGTCCTAATGTTTTTTTATAAATAAAAGGCTTGGGGTAGTCTTTAAGTGTGTTTATGTGGAAGCATTGTATTGAGGTTTTACCTTGGAGACGAGAGTTTGAGATCTAAGATCTGTTGGAGTAACAGATTAGGTGCTTGGGAAAGTTATAAGGATGGCTTGTGTCCTTAAGATTTGAGCAGTATAGAAGGCAAATCAACATTGTTATGGAGGTAGGGTAAAAGGGGCATGAACCACGTAAATCTTTGTGTTCTTGTGCTATTTTCTTTCACTATTTTCATTTTGCTTTTACAACAAACATTTGCTGAAGTTTACAGTAGTTTTTTCAGTGATTTACAATGTCTATTTGATTTGCTACAGTGCAATATTTTTTGCCTTTAATGTTTTATTCAGATCCACAACGTTCTAATAATTTCTCTAGAGCTTTTCTAGTGTATTTTCAGATTTGATCTGTTGATTTTTTTATTGAAACTATTGCTTCTGATTATAACAACTGGTATTGGAGCTAGATCTAAAGAGATGGAGAGGTTGCAAACAACGAAAAGATTGGTAGGAAAGAATTGGAACATCTGGAGCATTTTGATAAATGTTGCTTTAGCACAAAAGGAGTGCCAAGAGGCCCTAGAACTCTCTCAACTGGTGGGAATGTCGAATGCTGATTGGAGAAAAATTAAGACTAAGGCATTATCTTTCATTCATCCAACTCTAAGCAATGCGATTTTGGCGTCAATTAAACATGATATGGATCCACATGATTTGTGGCAAACATTGAAGAATAGGTTTGATAAAGTATCGGGTTTGAATACCTTTCATATTTATCAAAAAAATTTTAGATGCAAGAAGAGATTTGAGGTATCTTTCCGAGATCATTTGGATGAGTTGATGGGAAATTTGAATAAGTTGGAAGAATATAAAATTGTTATTCCAGATTTAGTTAAATTCTATATTCTGTTAGACTCCTTACCTGATTCCTGGTCTACAATTGTGACATCTATTACTACTTCTATGATTGTTTCATCTATGACATTTGAACATGTTGTGTTTACCTTTTAGGATTCAGAAGGAAGAGTAGATGAGTCTTTTGGATCTAGAAATGTTTATATAGCAGAGGAAAGAAGGAGAAGTAGGAGACATTTTCCAAGTAGGAGGAGAAGAAAGAACAGAGGTGTATCACGTGGCAAAACTACGTGTTGGTTTTGTAAGAAGAAAGGTCATTTGAAGAAGGATTGCTTTGCATGGAAAGCACAGAAAGATAAAGGAAAGGAGAAGTTAGAAGAAGGAACATCAGAGGTAAATGTAGCTAATGAACACATTAGTTTCTTGGTTCAAGAACTATGTACAATGGTGGCAGATGGATGTAGCAATGACATTTGGTTGATTGACTGAGGTGTGTCCTTTCATATTTGTCCAAATAAGTTTTGTTTTACATCTTATCATGAAGTTAAATCTGGTTTTGTATATGTCACTAATGGAAAAGTTTTAAACGTTCTTGGAATTGGAAATATAAGTCTGCAACAAGCAAGGATGCCAAAGGCGACAATAGATAACGTTAGACATGTTCCTAAAGTCACAAAGAAGTTGATTTTAGTTCAACAGCTAGATGATTCAGGTCTGAATTTTAGTAGTTGAGGTGGACATTGGAGGATTTTCAAAGGAATCATGACCATTTTGAAAGGAAAGGAGGGTAGCTTATATACATTGATGGTAGATTCATGTAACTCTATTGTAGCAATTTCTAATGCAGAAAGTTCTAAAGTGTGGCATAGATGTCTTGGACACATTGGCTGGTTAGGCTTAAAGGTACTTCTTGTATTTTCTTATGCCCAAATTGATTGCAAAGACTTTTGTTGGAAAATCTAGGAGAGTAAACTTTTGTAGGGATCTGGATAGCAAAAAGAAAAATAAGTTAGAATTGGTCTATTCTGATGTTTGTGGTCTTATGACTCCTATTTCTCTTGGTGGATCTGTTTATTTTGTAACTTTCATAGATGATTGTACAAGCAAGGTTTGGGTTCATATGTTGAAATCAAAAGATGAAGTGTTTTTAGTGTTCAAAACATTTGTTTCAAGAGTAGAAAATGAAATAGGTCTGAAAATAAAATGTTTGCAAACTGATAATGGTGGGGAGTACACTTCCAAAGTATTTGCTGATTTCTACAACAACAAAGGAATTAGGCACATTCGTACCCTTCCTGGTACACCACAGGAAAATGGAATTGCTGAAAGATGCAATAGAACATTGTTGGATCATGCTAGAACAATGGTTTCAGGTGTTGGCCTACCTAAGATATTTTGGGGAGAGGTAGTTAAGACTGCAACATATATAGTGAACAGGTCTCCACATTCTTCAATTGATAATGTTGTTCCAAAAGCTGTTTGGAGAGGTACAGACATTTCATACAGTCATTTAAGAATTTTTGGATGCAAGGCATTTATGCATATTTCAAAAGGAGAACAGAACTAAGTTGCAAGATAGGGCTAAACGTTGCATATTTGTTGGATATGGAGAAGATGATTTAAGATTCAGACTTTGGGTTCCTGAATTGAAACATGTAGTGAGATCAAGGGACGTTAAATTCATAGAAAACGTAATGTTTAGTGAGCTGCAAATGAAAGACAAGGATAGCAATGGCTCAGACAACATGAGAACTCCTTTTAGGGTGACTAAAAAAGTTGAAGATGATGAAATTCATTGGATTTTCCAGAGCTAGAAACATTGGATAGCATGCTGAAATTACATGGCAGCAAGCTGAGAACTTAGGACAGCAAGGAGAAAATTGAGGACAATAAGGAAATGAGGAAGAAGATGATGAAATTCATTAGATTTTCCAGAGCTAGAAACATTGGATAGCATGCTGAAATTACATGGCAGCAAGCTGAGAACTTAGGATAGCAAGGAGAAAATTGAGGACAATAAGGAAATGAGGAAGAAGATGATGAACAAGCAACTGCAGATGTGTCTCATTAGGTTAAAAGGTCAACAAGAGCTACTAGACCTCCTGACATGTACTCTCCCTTGCTGAATTATGTACTTTAGAGTGATAGTGGTGAACCCGAAACAATGGAGGAAGCCATGATGTGTATTGATGCTGCAAAGTGGAAGGTGGCTATGAATGATGAATGGGAATCACTCCTGTAGAACAAAACATGGGAGCTGGTTTAGTTGCCAAAAGGAAGAAAACCCTTGGAGTGCAGGTGGCTATATAAAATTAAAACAAAGGTCAATGGGGAAAAGCATTTCAAGGCCAGGTTGGTGGTGAAAAGCTACGCACAGAAACCAGGCATAGACTTTCAAGAAATTTTTCTTCAATGGTAAAACACTCTTTTATACGTTTAGTGCTATCTTCAGTGGCTTGCATGGACTTAGAATTGCAACAACTTGACATAAAAATAACATTTCTCTATGAAGATTTGGAGGAGGAAATATACATGAAACAACTAGAAGGGTATGAAAAACAACAAGGTTCGGGTCTAGTTTGCAGATTGAAAAAGAGCTTATATGGTTTGAAACAAGTCCCTAAGTAGTGGTATAAAAGGTTTGATACCTACATGAAGAAGTTGAATTATCAGAGAAACAATCTGGACTACTGTGTGTATTTTTTTGGAGATGTTTTGGGTAAGCTTACAGTGTTGTTGTATGTAGATGATATGTTAATTGCTGGAAATGACATGGCAGAAATAAAACATCTAAAATTGGAAATGTGCAAAGAATTTGCTATGAAGGGTTTGGGATAGGCAAAGAAAATTCTTGGAATGAATATTTACAGAGAGAAAAAAAGGAAGAAGCTATGGCTGAGTCAAGAAGATTACATTGAAAAGGTTCTAAAACGTTTCAACATGGAGGATGCAAAACCTGTAAGTACACCTCTTTCAAAACTATTTAATTTATCAAAGGAGGATTGTCCAAAGTCAAAAGAGGACTTTGAAAAGGTGTAAAACATTCCATATACTTTTGCTGTTGGGTCATTGATGTATGCCATGGTTTGTACACATCATGATATTGCTTATACCGTTGGAATAGTTAGCAGATTTATGACCAACTATGGGTGGAATCATTGGTTGGCTGTTAAATGGATTCTAAAATATTTAAAGGGCACAAAAACACATTGCTTGTGTTTTGGAGATGTTAATGTGCACATTGAAGGTTTTGTAGATGCAAACTTTGTTGTTGATTATGACACAAGATGTTCCACTACAACGTACACATTTATTTTTGGTGGTGCAGTAGTGAGTTGGTTGTCACGTCTACAACCACTGGTAACTTTATCTACAACTGAATCAGAATATGTAGCCCTCACAGAAGCATGCAAGGAGATGTTATGGATGAAGAGATTTTTGCAATCTTTTAGATTAAAACAACAAAGGTATGCTATGTTTTGTGACAGTTTAAGTGCAATCCATCTTGCAAAGAATTTTGCCTTTCATGCCAAGACAAAACATATAGATCCGGTTCCACTTCATAAGAGAAATCATAGAGGACAACTTGGTGCATGTTTAGAAGGTCCATACAAAGCTTAATGTTGCTGATGCTTTAACAAAACTAGTGATAGCTGAAAAACACATTTTTTGTAGGAAGAAGCTTGGGATAGCTGAAGCTTAATCAAAAGTGCACATCTCTTGAATGTAGGTTGGATTTGTCTTCAAGGGGAAGTTTGTTGGAAAAATGAAGAAAAATACATTAGGATTATTTGTTGTATTTCCTTTTATGTTTTTAAAAGGATGTTGCATTTTAAATAATGATATGAAAAAAAAAAATAAAGGGGTCAGTTTGTAAAGTGATGTTTATGTGGGAATGTGTTTTATCCCACATGTGTTAGAATTGGGATTTGGTCCTAATGTTTCCTTATAAATAGAAGGCTTGGGGTAGCCTTTAAGTGTGTGTTTTTGATAAGAAGCATTGTATTGAGGTTTTACCTTGGAGACGAGAGTCTGAGATTTGAAATTTGTTGGAATAACAGATTGGGTGCTTGGGAAAGCTATAAGGATGGTTTGTGTCCTTAAGATTTGAGTAGAATAGAAGGCAGATCAGCATTGTTGTGGAGGTAGGGTAAAAGGGGCCGAACCTTGTAAATCTTTGTGTTCTTGTGCTATTTTCTTTCGTTGTTTTCATTTTGCTTTTACAACAAACGTTTGCTGGAGTTTACAACAGTTTTTTCAGTGATTTATAGCATCTATTTGATTTGATCTGCTACAATGCTATATTTTCTGCTTTTAACGTTTTATTCAGATCTACAGCATTCTAATACTTTCTCTAGAGCTTCTCTAGTGTATTTTCAGATTTGATCTGCCGATTGTTTTATGGAAACTATCGCTTCTGATTATAACAAAACCTATACACTCTTAATTGCCAAGGTGGATGTGGCTAAGTTCCCATGGAATGTAGAAATTTGCCTTCACCCATGCATGATGTCTAGCTAAGGTTAAGAAAAGATCTCGAAGCTTTCATTGTATAGGAATTAAGTTCAACTGTTGCCACTTGGACACAAAGGTTTCTCACCCTAAGTGCTTACCATACAAACCTCTATCTTTGGAATGAGAAAAAGTTTTTTGAGTTGAAGCTTAATTTTAATTACTAATTATTAAGTACAGAAAGAAAAAGTAAAGCTTTTTCACAAAGCTCAAACATATGACCCTTCAACCCAACTAGGGCAGTTTAAGCTTTGATGAAACTATTTATTTCTTATATTCAACCTAATATAATCAAAATTTCAACTTTCAACACTTAATGTGCTTTAATAAACTGTTTTCAATCATTAGTTATTAGCGTTCCTTGAAAGTAAGTCTATGCTTAATAGAACTATAAATGGTTAGGTTAGGGATTTTGATCCCACCTATATGCCAACTGGAAAGTTCAGTTCAAGTAAGTGAGAAGACTGCAATATGACTTAACAAGGGAGAAAAAGAGAATTTCCAATATGCATAAAGGAGAGGAGAAAATTTTGATTTCCAGACTGATATGGAAAAGAAAAGCAGTGGGAAAATAAAATATTCAGATTTAAATTTCAGGTCAAAAGGCTGAATCAGATTTAAATATGGTTTTGCATTGATTTCCAAGAAGAAATTGTGAAGCGAAAACATGTTTTTCTGATTTCTTTCTTCTATTGTAAATGAAAACAGAACTTCAATCTATGGATAAAATAATTAGGGATAATTTTACTTTATGGGTCCAGCAGTTTTAGAACTACCACTTTTCATAGGACAGTGCATATGACAAAGCATATGCATTGCTGATTGTTCATTTATCAACAATATGCATCACATCAAATGCTAGGGTGTAAAGAGGTTACAAAATGGATAGAACCTTTTTTCGGAGGTTAGTGAATTTTGTATTCTCAAAATCTTGATTCTAGTAGTCATAGTCTAAAGATGAGATATTTCATTATATAGAACTGCATTTTTTTTTCTTTGACATTGCTTAAATAATGTATATTTTTGGGTGTAGAATTCTTTCTTTCACACAGTTTGACAACCTTTGTAACTTGGTTTACACATGGCTTAGCTAGTTCATATTTAGAGGGCTATAACTTTTTAACAGCTATACTTTCTATGTTTTTTTAAAGATTCTGGTTCTATTCAATCAATCATGGCCAGTGCTACCTAGGTAAAACCTAATTGCCCACAAGTTAAGGTAAGCTGATAATTGTAGCTTGCCACAGGATCCATCCATTAGGACAAAAGATAGATCCATCAGGATTGATTTCAGGTACATCCATCATAACTGATTACAAAAGGTAGATCCTTTAGGATTGATTTCAGGTAGATCCATCATAATTGATTTGAGGGTGGGGACAGAAATTTGCCTCCACGTGATATTCAATCTATCAAGGCTTAAGTACACTTTTGTTAGGGCCTTTGGGTTGTTTTCCTCTTGATGTTGAGACTTATCCCCATCATTTCACTGTTGACGCTTACCCCTATTTGGGGTTTTATCTAGTATTCATAATTTGTGTTGATATTGTACCGGTTACACGAGCTATATTGGAATAGTGCTTTACCCCTAGATAGTCTAGTCAACTACTACAACTCAACACATTTTGGGAAGAACAAGCTAGCTTTGTGTTTAAATGACATTTCACCCCTACCCACAGCTCATTCACTGATTTTGCAACTTCAGCCAAATCAGACCTCTCTTTGGTTTCATCCAAACTTCATCGTGCTCATGGATAGATCACCTAGCTTTGGATCTATAAGTAGTGATAGTTGCCCTATGATAACTCACTCTTGCTACAACTTTGGTGGGTGTCCGTAACTAAGCCATTGTGTATAAGGCGTTGACTCATTCTTGAAAATGCACATAGTCAGAGCTTCTATTATCCTCCTACTTCTTGCAGGCTTACAATTTCATGTTCTGTTTCATTCTCTAATAAAGGCTTCTTAGCCACACATACTAATATTGTCTATACCATTCTTCCGTCTGAAATCTTCTGTATTTCACTTTACTTTATCCTGAAAGTTGCTATCGTTTTTACAGCACATCTTTGTACTATTTGCACTGCTTGCTACATACACTTCTGTATGCATGTGCAGAAAAAGGTAACCATTATGAAACCTTGGCAAAAGAAATATATTGAAACTTCTCCAATAGGAAGTATAGCAAAAATCTACAAAAACACTTTAACAAGGAAACCCTAGCCACAAATATTTGCAACATCATGAAGGTCTTGATGCTACTTATGGGGGGTGTTGGAACTTGGAACTATTTGACATGTGTACCCCAGAACTTATAACTAACATGATACTTTTGTAGCATTTAAGCAGAATATAATAGTGTCAGATTAGTATACCCCTTGGAATTGAACTTATGACTTGCAAACTATAAGTTGCATGCTCTAACCAAGTGAATTTTGTGCTTATGAAAATATGTATCAAAGCAACAAAAGAAAAAACTATAGAGGGAAGAAAAATGTGGAAAGGGAAGAAAACAACAAACAAAAGAAACACACAATTTTGGGAAAAAAATACCCTCTAGTATACAATGATGTAATCAGGAGATCTTCATCACTAGAGAAGACATGCCTAAAGATACAAGCCATCCATATCCCAGCTAAGCAGCAGTCCAAACCCTCACCTCATCTCATCAAACATCATGATTAACCCATGCCTCCTTTTTTTGGTTGAGAGGCTAACTATTAATCTTAACCATGTAACACTGAATTATATTTTGTCTATAACACATTACAGTTCCTATTCTTGTCCAGCTAAACTATATTTTATCCATAACCCTTTAGGGGTCCAATCATGGTAATGCTAAATTATGTTTTGTCCATAACCCTTTAGGGCTTGAACATGTAACACTAAATTATATTTCATCCATAACCCTCCATAGGGCCAACAATCTAATGCTAAATAATATTCCCAATTTTTTCATCATATATTTTATACAAATTTGTAAGACTATATCCTATGATTTGATTTTTTGAAAAGGGAAAAGATTGTCTTGGCCAAATTATAGATATACGTTAAAATATATAGGTAAACTAGTTAAAGGCTCATTTAAAGTTTAGAGTTATGGTTTAAATCTTTAAATTACCAAGCTTACACTATTAATATAATCAAGCTTACATTTACTTAACTTTAACCCAAAATGGGTTTCATTAAACTATCTTTTATAACTTAATGTT